>NW_025559605.1:0-17500 GCF_020424385.1 Procambarus clarkii
GCGCATTGAAAGCTTTTTAGTCAGAATTTGAAATTCATATTATTCTCGCAATAGTCTCCTTAATGCACTTGTCAAACGAATTGCACTTGGGTGATGTGTAATCACTAATTAAAACATACACAGCTCGTTAGCACAATGTCAGAAAGGTAAGCAACATTCGACACCTTTTATTACAGCGACTGTCGCCATCCATTTGCCCTCAAGGGAATAAAAAATGTTCGTTTGATGCAGGAAATGTGTTTGTGGTGTGTAACGTAATAATATTAAAACACATACCTGAGAACCACACACACACAGACGCACATCCACACACACACACACACACACACACACACACACACACACACACACACACACACACACACACACACACACACACACACACACACACACACACACACACACACACAAAAGACATCAACCTTATTCTGTAACATCCAACCAACAATTTATGAAAGCGGATATTTCGATAAACTCATTCGCTAACATTCGATATCGGAAAACCTAGTTGTAGTCTATTACAGATTCACGTTTTTATTGTCATTCTTTTTAGTGTGTCGGCGAGTGGACAGCGACAACGACGGCGATAAACAGCAGCAGCAACAACAACGACAAAAGCAACAATGAACAGTGGCAGTTATGTGGCTTTTACTGTAAGTCCAAAAGACAATTTTGTGAAAATGGGCGCGACATGAGAAACACCAAATTGGGCATCGTTCTTTACCCATCGCGGGAGGGAGGAAAGCGGAGGATAGAGAAGGAATTAGGTGGATGGGGAGGGGGGGGGGGCTACCGAGGTGGCTTCTCTTTCCTATCCATCATCCATTATGTTCCACTGAGGTGGATAGTCACTTCCTACTGCATGTCGTAAACACCTTGCGCTGTGGTATATGTGGCCATTTTCTGCCACATTCTGGCTCTCTTCTTGCCCCTTCAACTAAGTTGACTGCTAAATTCTACCAAATTAGCCCCTTTGCTTGTGCTCGTGTGCGTCCTTCGTTGAGGTGGAGACGAAAAACGCTTTCTGTTTTTTAATGTTAAAATAAAACGCAAACCACTGTAACAAATCCACTTAAAAAGGTATTAAGAAGCTCATTTATTTCGTTACGAGCCTCGAACATTGCATTGCAAAGCTTATCTGTTATATTACGAAGCATTTATGCCAACCCAATCGTCCTTACATGTTGTAAGGCTCTTCTTTCAGCCTTGTAACACAGCAGAATAAACCATCACCGCAGGCAAAATAATTCCCAGACCATCATAATTAAACCTCGCAATGACCTACCAACAAGGTACCTTTCATAACACAACAGTTGTACCGGGAATGAATGTTATGCAATTCGGATATACAGAAATAGGATTCATTGCTCGCTCTTATCATTCTGCCTAGTTCCCACCTATGAAAGAAGTTGAGAAAAACACGCATTCTCAATATATATTACGGCACTGATGGCGCTGCTAATATCTCGGTTTATCTTTAGTGTTGTGAAGAACTAGGCAGAGATGTTCGGTGGAACAGTCGCCCTGCGTCCTGGGGAATGGTTGTGATAGTGTTTGAGTCCTGGTATCTTACAACCTGGGTACTGATTAAGTCCAGCTACAAGTCCTGATTACTGACTGGACCCCCTAACTCATGGCGGCTTGCCCCCCTCCCCCCCTGGGTATTGTCTCAGCGAGTCGTCGGTGTTGGCACTACAACTCCTGGGTGTTGTCTCAACACATTTGTTCTGGCTACATAATCGCTAAGGATAAATTATTGGATTACACAAATCCACGGTGCTGGCAGAGACTTGTCTGAGAGCCATGTTTACCCTCAACCAGCAGCAAGAACTGTTAAGGAATGTCTTATTTAGGTTAAATTACATAAACCTATATATAATGTGGTAGATATTTGATTTTACTTACTTTTAATATATTTTGTATTTAAACAAAATGGCGTCTTGTAGAGACAAGATATTTGTCAACGATGCTTAGGTCAGGCAACCTAATGTAACCAATGGGAGGAGACCAAGCTCGTCATGCAGCAGAGAAACCGCTTGAGATTGGGTGGCAGGAGCCTAGTTGTTCTGCTCTCATCTGAGCACACTTCACCAGACTGAAGCCTCCCACGTAAGCCTCATATAGTGCAGCTGCGACAGTCTGAGTGAAGCGGGAGTACCACAGATTACGCTGCTCTGGTCGACGGCACGATGATTGTGTGGGAGACTGGAAGGAAAGTTCCATGTGCTTTGTCGTACGACAGAAAGTTCTGCTTTGATAATGTGACCTTTGAGACTTTGTGGACGACCCGTTGTCTGATCGTATCCAGGATCAACAGCAAACAACATTTAAAACTATGAAACAAAAATTAACCAAAAATAAATAAAAACAGACGAAGAAAACGAGTCTACCAGAGAGTCCAAACAAGGTAACTTTCCTGGGAGGACCTTAGTGATGCTCTCATTACCAGCAAGTCAACGTCTGAGATCCAGCGGGAAGGTAACTACACAATTTAGGAACAAGTTTGAGAATTTGGCAAGTCCAACAGTCAACTTTTGTGGTTCACTTCCTGAGAGACGATGTTCTTAGCATAGCTCTTATTGCCCAGGCACTCATCCCAACCCTTCCCCTCACCCTGGCACTCACCCTCCTTCACTATCCCCATCAACCTGGCACTCACCCATTCACTACCTCCATCACCCTTGCACTCACCCCTTTCACTATCTTCATCACCCTGGCACTCACCCCCAACACTATCCCCCCACCCTGGCATTCACCCCTTTCACTATCCCCCTCACTCTGGCACTCATCCCCTTCACTATTCTCATCACCTTGGCACTCACCCCTTCACAATTCCCATCAACCTGGCACTCGCCCCCTTCACTATCCCCATCACCCTGGCACTCACCCTCTTCAGTATTCTCATCACCCTAGCACTCACTCCCCTTCCCTATCCTCTTCACCCTGGCATTCCCCTCCTTTCACTATCCCCCTCACTCTGGCCTTCACCGTTTCACTATACCTATCACCCTGGAACTCACTCCTTTACTATCCTCATCACCCTGGCACTCACCCCTTCAATGTCCCCTTTCATAACTGCACTCACCCCACTTCTCTATCCCCCTCACCCTGGCACTGATGTAACGGGGGGTGGGGGAAATGGCTCTCTCTTGTCCATTATTCCACCCCCAGTTAGCTAATCTAAAGCTTCCCCTCCCCCCCCCCCCAGAGTCCCTACCGCAGCCTCTCTAATTCAACAGCTGGTGACCTAGGCAATGGTCACTAGTATACCAAGACCACGAGGCATTTTAACCTGATCAGCTACCCGCGACTCAAGAGAACTCTAGAGCAATTCACTGCCACGAACGAATCAGAGAAACGACAGGAAAGAGATGAATAAAAACAGTAATTAGTGAGGGTTTGTGGTGAGGTAGGATGGAGGAGTGTGGTCAGGTAAAGGGAGAGTGGGAAGAGGGTACGGAGATGAAGAGGTAGTGGTGGAGGTAGACTGGTAGATAGATAGAAGTAGAAAAGTAGATACTAGAAGTAGAAGGTAGACTGCCACCATCCATTCAAGACCATTACATACAAGATGAGGAATGGAACTTGTCGGTATCACAAAATTCTCAAAAGCTGTATAAACAGGTCATTATTAGCATGAGTTAACTGGAATCATGTTCCAGGCAAGATTCTTTTACTTGGCATATATCCAAAATTCCACGAACTCGGGAACACAATTAAAGTCAACTAAAAGTAAGTGAATCAAATATTTATTTAGCATGATAAATATCAAAATTCAAGCAATCGAACTGAAGGTTCATTATTACTGTACCAAGAGAGTCACTACACCAGAATTCGAGACCATTACGACTGGCTGCCCCTGATAGTCACACACCACTAGTAAACACGACTACGTCACCTCTCATGTTCAACTCACCCAGTGTCTTCCTATAGCTGGATAGAGAGGGGGGAGGGACTGTAGTTGACAGAAACTGTCCCGCCCCGTCCGGCTGACAGCCTCTCGGTTCTGCTCTGCTGGCTGTTCTCCTGTCTTCTGTCTCTTTCTGTCTGTCTCTCTTCCTCCTGAATCTACAGCCCCTCGAGTATTTATTTGGGGACCAACTAGCTAACTCCGTCCACAAGTAAATAGCCTCAGGCCCTCTACCAATCCAATTCTTAAACTTGCTGCACGTTTGAAGGACCCACCGGCTAGCTGCCTGCAATTATCAGCTTAGCGGAAACAAGGTCAATTTCACACGACCTGACCTTGGTCACTTGGTGGTCATTAACACTTAGAGGTCAGAGTTTCTTAATTACTAGGGGCCGCCAACCTGACGCCTCTCGAAATCTTGTCTGTGACTCCTGGTCTATATATATTTTAAATACGAAACACCTTTACGGTGTTACATCTTCACTGCAGGCGATGAGTCAGAATAACGTGGCTGAAGTATGTTGACCAGACCACACACTAGAAGTTGAAGGGACGACGACGTTTCGGTCCGTCCTGGAATCGACTTGAGAATGGTCCAGGACGGACTCAAACGTCGTCGTCCCTTCAACTTCTAGTGTGTGGTCTGGTCAACTTACATCTCCACTTCCCCCTTAATAAAGTTTTTGCATCACTGCTAATGCCAATAAGCTGGGTGCGAAAACTTTAAAAAAAAAATTACATCCTAGCTAAACAATTATAATCATCGTACTCTAAAAATTAAATATGTAGACCGACATCAGTTGTCTCTGGCTGGGCGACATCACTGCTTGGTCTTGTAGATATTCCTGTGACGCCTTTCATCAACACAACTGCATCAGTCGCCTCTACGTCGTTGACGCACAACAACGTCGTGGAAACTGTACTTCTTGCACTGCGAACAGGACCGTGGAACTCGGTTGTCCCAGCTGATCTTGAACTGGCCCTACGTCCGTCACCATGATGGCCGTATGTTGGGGTTCTTCACAGCATATAGGGAAACTGGTAAGGGGTAATGGACGGAGTATAGAGCCGACACCCCCCCCCCTCGTGTTACACTGACCCCCTTCACTATCCTCATCACCCTGGCATCACTACCCATGGCACTCACCCCTTCTCTATCCCCCTTCACTATCCCCAGCCCCCCTCTCCCTGGCACTCACCCCCTTCACTGTCCATCTTCATCCCATCCTGGCACTCACCCCATTTTCGCATTCCTTATTACCCTGTCACTCGCTTCCTCCCTATTCCCTGACATTGGAACTCCTCTGGCTCCTTTCTCCTCGCGCTGGCATTCATCTTTTTCACCATTCGCTCATTGTGGTTCTCATCTCACCCTATACCCTCGAAGGAAGCTCACCTCGTCCCTGTTCCTTCATCCTATATTCTCCCCTGGCACTCACTCCACCCCTCTCCTCTGGCACTCCTCCCCTCACCCCTTACCCCTGGCACTGCACCCCTCACCCCTGGCGCTCCTCCCCTCACCCCTGACACTCTGTGATCCCTCTGTACCTTTCCAATAACATTCACTGCTGGGGTTCGCTGAGGGGAGTTTCCAAGATCCTAGGTCATATTATTGGGTAATCACAGTTTCTCCTAGACTTTGAGTGAAGGAAATGGGAAATAAGTGACATAAGTAGGAAGAATGAACAGAGATAACAGACAGAAAAAAAATAAGAGGCAAAAAACGAGAGAGAGACAGTGTAGAACAGACAGACACGTTGCAGGTATTGATTGACTGATGGACTGATTCACTATAATTCCTCTGGTTCTCTATCAACCAAGAACACTCAGGCGTCACCTATTGACAATAAAAATATAAATTTTATATAACGCTAATAGGAGATCGTATGAAATCCGACGCTGAGGTGACCCAGCAGCAAGGGATGTATATTCCGTGAGGTGTAGCCAGGTTCAGGGTGTATTAACACTGTGAAAATACTTTAGTCCTACACTAATTTTTTTTACTACGAAAAGTATATGCATTCTGATAATTGATCAGTACGCTACTTTGGTGGCCCTAGTAACCCTCCTGCGGTTGATAAGCTTCAAGCTTTACACAAAACTAGTTTCAGAATGTTCTGTTCTGTACAATAAATAGCAAATATAGTAAAACGCATCAGTGAAACTTCAGTTGTGTGGGAGTGAATGATTGAAACACTTCTCACTGGCGCGGTAACAAGGCCACTGACTCAGCTAAACAAATAGCACAAACAACAATGAAGCTTAATAGCCACAATAACACAAAATTTTAAACAAATATATATATATATATATATATATATATATATATATATATATATATATATATATATATATATATATATATATATATATATATATATATATATATATATATATATATATATATATATATATATATATATATATATATATATATATATATATATATATATATATATATATATATATATTGGTAGCAGTCTTTCCTGTAGACATATATTATTAAATATGACCGAAAAAGTAAGATTAATAATTCTAACACGAATTTTCTCAATTCGTCTTATGTTTCTTTTCACTGTTGATGGTAACTGAAAAATCAATTCTCCAAAATTCATTTTTATTTCTAGTCTGACGCGAAACTTGAACGCGTTTGGTAAGAACTTATTACATTTTCAAAGACTTTTAGTTTACATACACAACTATAACCTGCAAACACTAAACAGAGTTCTTACTATGCTATGATTTAAACAGCTTTCATTGTTTTTTTATATACCAACATTTTGGGTGAGGTGATATGTTACAACAGTTTTGGATGAGGTGAAGAAAACTTTCAACACAGGACAGAACACAAAAGAATGGGTATTAATTGGGTAAATTGAAGGTAAGAATGGAAGTAACTGCAAAGGGCCTATTGGCCCATATTTCTTGATGCTTCTATATTGGTGTGGAGTCTTGAAATGGGTAGAATATAGTTGTGCATTAATTGGCTGTTGATTGCTGGTGTTGACTTCTTAATGTGTAGTGCCTCGCAGATATCATGCCGCCTGCTTTCGCTGTATCTATCGAAGATTTCTGTGTTGTTTGCTAAGATTTCTCTGGTGATGGTCTGGTTGTGGGAAGAGATTATATGTTCCTTAATGCAGCCCTGTTGCTTATGCATCGTTAATCGCCTGGAAATAGATGTTGTTGTCTTGCCTATGTACTGAGTTCTTTGAGGCTCAGTATATTCCCCAATTCCCCAAGTGGGCATTTGAAGGCATAGACGAAGTTGGTCTCTTTTAAAGCGTTCTGCTTTGTGTCTGGAGAGTTTCTCATGAGTAGGCTGGCCGTTTTTGGGGTTTTATAGTAAATTGTCAGTTGTATCTTCTGATTTTTGTCTGTAGGGATAACGTTTCTGTTAACAATATCTTTCAGGACCCTTTCCTACGTTTTATGAGCTGTGGAAAAAAGTTCTTGTAAAATAGTCTAATAGGGGGTATAGGTGTTGTGTTAGTTGTCTCTTCAGAGGTTGCATGGCGTTTCACTTTCCTTCTTATGATGTCTTCGACGAAACCATTGGAGAAGCCGTTGTTGCCTAGGACCTGCCTTACCCTACAGAGTTCTTCATCGACTTGCTTCCATCCTGAGCTGTGGTTGAGAGCACGGTCGACATAAGCAGTAACAACACTCCTCTTGTACCTGTCTGGGCAGTCACTGTTGGCATTTAGGCACATTCCTATGTTTGTTTCCTTAGTGTAGACTGCAGTGTGGAAACCTCCACTCCTTTCCATGACTGTTACATCTAGAAAGGGCAGCTTCCCATCCTTCTCCATCTTGTAAGTGAAACGCAACACAGAATTCTGCTCAAATGCCTCCTTCAGCTCCTACTGATGTCTGACATCAGGTACCTGTTTAAAAATGTCGTCAACATACCTGCAGTATGTGGCCGGATTCTAGTTCATGTCGACTAAGACCTTTTTCTCGATGGTACCCATGTAGAAGTTCGCAAACAGGACACCTAGAGGAGAACCCATGGCGACCCCATCTACTTGCTTATATATGTGCCCATCAGGGCTCAAGAAGGGTGCCTCTTTAGTACAAGCTTGAAGTAGTTTCCTTAGAATGTTTTCTGGTATGTCAAGAGGAGTACAGGCCAGATCACGATACACTCTGTCCGCTATCATCCCGATTGTTTCATCCACAGGTATGTTGGTAAACAGTGATTCTACGTCCAACAAGGCCCTTATCCCTGTGGCCCGTGTTCCCCGCAGTAAGTCAAAAAATTCCTTTGGAGACTTCAGGCTGAGGGCACAAGGGACATAAGGAGTTGGCAAGCCGTTGAGTCGCTTCGCCAGTCTGTACGTGGGTGTGGGTATCTGGCTGATGATTGGCCGAAGTGGGTTTCCAGGCTTCTGTGTCTTGACATTTCCATATGTGTATCCAGGTTTATATTCCCCAATAATCTTTGGCAGGTGGAGTCCGGATTTCTTGGCCTTCACAATTTCGGTGAATTTGTTGACCTTTGCTTTCAATTCGGCTGTAGTGTCCTTCGTTACCCTTTGGAATTCAGTTTGGTTAGAGAAAATGAGGTTCATTTTCGCCAGATATTCGTCTTTTTTAAGAACGACATATATTGGCAACTTGTCACCTCTTCTGACGAATATCTTGTTCTCACAAAGGCTCTCAGCTGCCACTTTGAGCTCAGGGGACAGAATGGTGCTTCTGTAGTTGCCTCCATTGTTTCCTCCTTCCGCAATAAGTTCTGCTTGTAAGGTGTCTTTAGTGGTGACCTTCTTTTGTGTCCCGAGGTCGAATATGTCGTCCAACAGCCAGATACCCACACCCACGTACAGACTGGCGAAGCGACTCAACAG
This sequence comes from Procambarus clarkii, assembly GCF_020424385.1. Lineage (NCBI taxonomy): Eukaryota > Metazoa > Arthropoda > Malacostraca > Decapoda > Cambaridae > Procambarus > Procambarus clarkii. Next base: position 8,764 of record NW_025559605.1, read on the forward strand.
CTTGCTGACTCCTTATGTCCCTTGCGCCTTCAGCCTGAAGGCGCAAGGGACAAAGAAATTTGTTGACTTACTGCCGGGAACATGGGCCACAGGGATTAGAGCCTCGTTGGACGTTGAATCACTGTTTACCAACGTACCTGTGGATGAAACAATCGGGATGATAGCGAACAGTGTATCGTGATCCGGCCTGTACTTCTATTGACATACCAGAAAACATTCTAAGGAAACTACTCCAAGCTTGTACTAAAGAGGCACCCTTCTTGAGCCCGGATGGGCACATATATGAGCAAGTAGATTGGGTCGCCATGGGTTCTCCTCTAGGTGTCCTGTTTGCGAACTTCTACGTGGGTATCATCGAGAAAACGGTCTTAGTCGACATAAACTTGAATCTGGCCATATACTGCAGGTATGTTGACGACATTTTTACACAGGTACCTGATGTCAGACATCAGCAGGAGCTGAAGGGGGCATTTGAGCAGAATTCTGTGTTGCGTTTCACTTACGAGATGGACAAGGATGGGAAGCTGCCCTTTCTAGATGTAACAGTCATGGAAAGGAGCGGAGGTTTCCACACTGCAGTCTACACTAAAGAAACAAACATAGGAATGTGCCTAAATGCCAACAGTGACTGCCCAGACAGGTACAAGAGGAGTGTTGTTAACGCATCTGTCGACCGTGCTCTCAGCAACAGCTCAGGATGGAAGCAAGTCCATGAAGAACTCTGTAGGGTAAGGCAGGTCCTAGTCAACAACGGCTTCTCCATTGGTTTCGTTGAAAACATCATAAGAAGGAAGGTGAAACGCCATGCAACCCCTGAAGCGATAACTAACACAACACCTATACCCCCTATTAGACTATTTTACAGGAAATTCTTTTCCACAGCACATAAAACGGAGGAAAGGGTCCTGAAAGATATTGTTAATAGAAACGTTATCCCTACATACAAAAATCAGAAGATACAACTGACGATTTACTATAAAACAAAAAAAACGGCCAGCATACTCATAAGAAACTCTCCAGACACAAAGCAGAACGCTTTAAAAGAGACCAACGTCGTCTATGCATTCAAATGCCCACTTGGGGACTGTAAGCCTCAATGAATTCAGTATATAGGCATCTCTTAACAACATCTCTTTCCAGGCGATTAACGATGCATAAGCAACAGGGCTTCATTAAGGAACATATAATCTCTTCCCACAACCAAACCATCACCAGAGAAATCTTAGCAAACAACACAGAAATCATTGATAGATACAGCGACAGCAGGCGGCTTGACATCTGCGAGGCACTACACATCAAGAACTCAACACCAGCAATCAACAGCCAATTAATGCAAAACTATATTCTACCCACTTCAAGACTCCGCTCCAATATAGAAGCATCAAGAAATATGGGCCAATAGGCCCTCTGCAGTTACTTCCATTCTTACCTTCAATTTACCCAATTAATACCCATTCTTTTGTGTTCTGTCCTGTGTTGAAAGTTTTGTTCACCTCATCCAAAACTGTTGTAATATATCACCTCACCCAAAATGTTGGTATAAAATAAAATGAAAGCTGTTTAAATCATAGCATAGTAAGAACTCTGTTTAGTGTTTGCAGGTTATAGTTGCGTGTGTGTAAACTAAAAGTCTTTGAAAATGTAATAAGTTCTTTCGAAACGCGTTCAAGTGTCGCGTCAGACTAGAAATAAAAATGAATTTTGGAGAATTGATTTTTTAATTACCATCAACAGTGAAAAAAAAACATAAGAAGAATTGAGAAAATTCGTGTTAGAATTAATAATCTTACTTATTTGGTCATATATATATATATATATATATATATATATATATATATATATATATATATATATATATATATATATATATATATATATATATATATATATATATATATATATATATATATATATATATATATATATATATATATATAACTGAAAACTCACACCCCAGAAGTGACTCGAACCCATACTGCCAGGAGCACCGCAACTGGTATGTACAGGGACGCCTTAATCCGCTTGACCATCACGACCGGACATAAGGAAGTAATAGCCGAAGCTATTTGAACCACTTCCCCGCCGGCACTCGGATGGTAATCTTGGGCATAGCATTTTATCAAATCACCTCATTCTTTGGGGCACACGTGAGGAACACAAATGCAAACAAGCCTGAATGGTCCCCAGGACTATATACAACTGAAAACTCACACCCCAGAAGTGACTCGAACCCATACTGCCAGGAGCAACGCAACTGGTATGTACAGGGACGCCTTAATCTGCTTGACCATCACGACCGGACAAAAAGAAGTGATAGCCGAAGCTATTTGAACCACTTCCCTGCCGGCACTCGGATGGTAATCTTGGGCATAGCATTTTATCAAATCACCTCATTCTTTGGGGCACACGTGAGGAACACAAATGCAAACAAGCCTGAATGGTCCCCAGGACTATATACAACTGAAAACTCACACCCCAGAAGTGACTCGAACCCATACTGCCTTGAGCAACGCAACTGGTATGTACAGGGACGCCTTAATCCGCTTGACCATCACGACCGGACAAAAGGAAGTGATAGCCGAAGCTATTTGAACCACTTCCCCGCCGGCACTCGGATGGTAATCTTGGTAAAATAATTCTTGATAAAATGCTATGCCCAAGATTACCATCCGAGTGCTGGCGGGAAAGTGGTTCAAATAGCTTCGGCTATCACTTCCTTTTGTCCAGGCGTGATGGTCAAGCGGATTAAGGTGTCCCTGTACATACCAGTTGCGTTGCTCCTGGCAGTATGGGTTCGAGTCACTTCTGGGGTGTGAGTTTTCAGTTGTATATAGTCCTGGGGACCATTCAGGCTTGTTTGCATTTGTGTTCCTCACGTGTGCCCCAAAGAATGAGGTGATTTGATAAAATGCTATGCCCAAGATTACCATCCGAGTGCCGGTGAGGAAGTGGTTCAAATAGCTTCGGCTATCACTTCCTTTTGTCCGGTCGTGATGGTCAAGCGGATTAAGGCGTCCCTGTACATACCAGTTGCGTTGCTCCTGGCAGTATGGGTTCGAGTCACTTCTGGGTTGTGAGTTTTCAGTTGTATATAGTCCTGGGGACCATTCAGGCTTGTTTGCATTTGTGTTCCTCACGTGTGCCCCAAAGAATGAGGTGATTTGATAAAATGCTATGCCCAAGATTACCATCCGAGTGCCGGCGGGGAAGTGGTTCAAATAGCTTCGGCTATCACTTCCTTTTGTCCGGTCGTGATGGTCAAGCAGATTAAGGCGTCCCTGTACATACCAGTTGCGTTGCTCCTGGCAGTATGGGTTCGAGTCACTTCTGGGGTGTGAGTTTTCAGTTATATATATATATATATATATATATATATGCGAACAAGCCTGAATGGTCCCCAGGACATATGCAACTGAAAACTCACACCCCAGAAGTGACTCGAACCCATACTCCCAGATAACTATCAGATATGCTCCAAGATATGCCCAAGATAACTATCCGAGTGCCGGCGGTGGGGTGGTTCATATAGCCTCGGCTATCACCTCATTTTGTCCGGTCGTGATGGTCAAGTGGATTAAGGCGTCTTGTACATACCAGATGCGTTGCTTCTGGGAGTATGGGTTCGAGTCACTTCTGGGGTGTGAGTTTTCAGTTGCATATGTCCTGGGGACCATTCAGGCTTGTTCGCATTTGTGTTCCTCACGTGTGCCCCAAAGAATGAGGTGATTTGGTAAAATGCTATGCCCAAGATAACTATCCGAGTGCCGGCGGTGGGGTGGTTCATATAGCCTCGGCTATCACCTCATTTTGTCCGGTCGTGATGGTCAAGTGGATTAAGGCGTCTTGTACATACCAGATGCGTTGCTTCTGGGAGTATGGGTTCGAGTCACTTCTGGGGTGTGAGTTTTCAGTTATATATATATATATATATATATATATATATATATATATATATATATATATATATATATATATAACTGAAAACTCACACCCCAGAAGTGACTCGAACCCATACTCCCAGAAGCAACGCAACTGGTATGTACAAGACGCCTTAATCCACTTGACCATCACGACCGGACATAATGAGGTGATAGCCGAGGCTATTTGAACCACCCCACCGCCGGCACTCGGATAGTAATCTTGGGCATAGCATTTTACCAAATCACCTCATTCTTTGGGGCACACGTGAGGAACACAAATGCGAACAAGCCTGAATGGTCCCCAGGACAATATGCAACTGAAAACTCACACCCCAGAAGTGACTCGAACCCATACTCCCAGAAGCAACGCAACTGGTATGTACAAGACGCCTTAATCCACTTGACCATCACGACCGGACATAATGAGGTGATAGCCGAGGCTATTTGAACCACCCCACCGCCGGCACTCGGATAGTAATCTTGGGCATAGCATTTTACCAAATCACCTCATTCTTTGGGGCACACGTGAGGAACACAAATGCGAACAAGCCTGAATGGTCCCCAGGACAATATGCAACTGAAAACTCACACCCCAGAAGTGACTCGAACCCATACTCCCAGAAGCAACGCAACTGGTATGTACAAGACGCCTTAATCCACTTGACCATCACGACCGGACATAATGAGGTGATAGCCGAGGCTATTTGAACCACCCCACCGCCGGCACTCGGATAGTAATCTTGGGCATAGCATTTTACCAAATCACCTCATTCTTTGGGGCACACGTGAGGAACACAAATGCGAACAAGCCTGAATGGTCCCCAGGACAATATGCAACTGAAAACTCACACCCCAGAAGTGACTCGAACCCATACTCCCAGAAGCAACGCAACTGGTATGTACAAGACGCCTTAATCCACTTGACCATCACGACCGGACATAATGAGGTGATAGCCGAGGCTATTTGAACCACCCCACCGCCGGCACTCGGATAGTAATCTTGGGCATAGCATTTTACCAAATCACCTCATTCTTTGGGGCACACGTGAGGAACACAAATGCGAACAAGCCTGAATGGTCCCCAGGACAATATGCAACTGAAAACTCACACCCCAGAAGTGACTCAAACCCATACTCCCAGAAGCAACGCAACTGGTATGTACAAGACGCCTTAATCCACTTGACCATCACGACCGGACATAATGAGGTGATAGCCGAGGCTATTTGAACCACCCCACCGCCGGCACTCGGATAGTAATCTTGGGCATAGCATTTTACCAAATCACCTCATTCTTTGGGGCACACGTGAGGAACACAAATGCGAACAAGCCTGAATGGTCCCCAGGACAATATGCAACTGAAAACTCACACCCCAGAAGTGACTCGAACCCATACTCCCAGAAGCAACGCAACTGGTATGTACAAGACGCCTTAATCCACTTGACCATCACGACCGGACATAATGAGGTGATAGCCGAGGCTATTTGAACCACCCCACCGCCGGCACTCGGATAGTAATCTTGGGCATAGCATTTTACCAAATCACCTCATTCTTTGGGGCACACGTGAGGAACACAAATGCGAACAAGCCTGAATGGTCCCCAGGACAATATGCAACTGAAAACTCACACCCCAGAAGTGACTCGAACCCATACTCCCAGAAGCAACGCAACTGGTATGTACAAGACGCCTTAATCCACTTGACCATCACGACCGGACATAATGAGGTGATAGCCGAGGCTATTTGAACCACCCCACCGCCGGCACTCGGATAGTAATCTTGGGCATAGCATTTTACCAAATCACCTCATTCTTTGGGGCACACGTGAGGAACACAAATGCGAACAAGCCTGAATGGTCCCCAGGACAATATGCAACTGAAAACTCACACCCCAGAAGTGACTCGAACCCATACTCCCAGAAGCAACGCAACTGGTATGTACAAGACGCCTTAATCCACTTGACCATCACGACCGGACATAATGAGGTGATAGCCGAGGCTATTTGAACCACCCCACCGCCGGCACTCGGATAGTAATCTTGGGCATAGCATTTTACCAAATCACCTCATTCTTTGGGGCACACGTGAGGAACACAAATGCGAACAAGCCTGAATGGTCCCCAGGACAATATGCAACTGAAAACTCACACCCCAGAAGTGACTCGAACCCATACTCCCAGAAGCAACGCAACTGGTATGTACAAGACGCCTTAATCCACTTGACCATCACGACCGGACATAATGAGGTGATAGCCGAGGCTATTTGAACCACCCCACCGCCGGCACTCGGATAGTAATCTTGGGCATAGCATTTTACCAAATCACCTCATTCTTTGGGGCACACGTGAGGAACACAAATGCGAACAAGCCTGAATGGTCCCCAGGACAATATGCAACTGAAAACTCACACCCCAGAAGTGACTCGAACCCATACTCCCAGAAGCAACGCAACTGGTATGTACAAGACGCCTTAATCCACTTGACCATCACGACCGGACATAATGAGGTGATAGCCGAGGCTATTTGAACCACCCCACCGCCGGCACTCGGATAGTAATCTTGGGCATAGCATTTTACCAAATCACCTCATTCTTTGGGGCACACGTGAGGAACACAAATGCGAACAAGCCTGAATGGTCCCCAGGACAATATGCAACTGAAAACTCACACCCCAGAAGTGACTCGAACCCATACTCCCAGAAGCAACGCAACTGGTATGTACAAGACGCCTTAATCCACTTGACCATCACGACCGGACATAATGAGGTGATAGCCGAGGCTATTTGAACCACCCCACCGCCGGCACTCGGATAGTAATCTTGGGCATAGCATTTTACCAAATCACCTCATTCTTTGGGGCACACGTGAGGAACACAAATGCGAACAAGCCTGAATGGTCCCCAGGACAATATGCAACTGAAAACTCACACCCCAGAAGTGACTCGAACCCATACTCCCAGAAGCAACGCAACTGGTATGTACAAGACGCCTTAATCCACTTGACCATCACGACCGGACATAATGAGGTGATAGCCGAGGCTATTTGAACCACCCCACCGCCGGCACTCGGATAGTAATCTTGGGCATAGCATTTTACCAAATCACCTCATTCTTTGGGGCACACGTGAGGAACACAAATGCGAACAAGCCTGAATGGTCCCCAGGACAATATGCAACTGAAAACTCACACCCCAGAAGTGACTCGAACCCATACTCCCAGAAGCAACGCAACTGGTATGTACAAGACGCCTTAATCCACTTGACCATCACGACCGGACATAATGAGGTGATAGCCGAGGCTATTTGAACCACCCCACCGCCGGCACTCGGATAGTAATCTTGGGCATAGCATTTTACCAAATCACCTCATTCTTTGGGGCACACGTGAGGAACACAAATGCGAACAAGCCTGAATGGTCCCCAGGACAATATGCAACTGAAAACTCACACCCCAGAAGTGACTCGAACCCATACTCCCAGAAGCAACGCAACTGGTATGTACAAGACGCCTTAATCCACTTGATCATCACGACCGGACATAATGAGGTGATAGCCGAGGCTATTTGAACCACCCCACCGCCGGCACTTGGATAGTAATCTTGGGCATAGCATTTTACCAAATCACCTCATTCTTTGGGGCACACGTGAGGAACACAAATGCGAACAAGCCTGAATGGTCCCCAGGACAATATGCAACTGAAAACTCACACCCCAGAAGTGACTCGAACCCATACTCCCAGAAGCAACGCAACTGGTATGTACAAGACGCCTTAATCCACTTGACCATCACGACCGGACATAATGAGGTGATAGCCGAGGCTATTTGAACCACCCCACCGCTGGCACTCGGATAGTAATCTTGGGCATAGCATTTTACCAAATCACCTCATTCTTTGGGGCACACGTGAGGAACACAAATGCGAACAAGCCTGAATGGTCCCCAGGACAATATGCAACTGAAAACTCACACCCCAGAAGTGACTCGAACCCATACTCCCAGAAGCAACGCAACTGGTGTGTACAAGACGCCTTAATCCACTTGACCATCGCATTTGTGTTCCTCACGTGTGCCCCAAAGAATGAGGTGATTTGGTAAAATGCTATGCCCAAGATTACTATCCGAGTGCCGGCGGTGGGGTGGTTCAAATAGCCTCGGCTATCACCTCATTATGTCCGGTCGTGATGGTCAAGTGGATTAAGGCGTCTTGTACATACCAGTTGCGTTGCTTCTGGGAGTATGGGTTCGAGTCACTTCTGGGGTGTGAGTTTTCAGTTGCATATTGTCCTGGGGACCATTCAGGCTTGTTCGCATTTGTGTTCCTCACGTGTGCCCCAAAGAATGAGGTGATTTGGTAAAATGCTATGCCCAAGATTACTATCCGAGTGCCGGCGGTGGGGTGGTTCAAATAGCCTCGGCTATCACCTCATTATGTCCGGTCGTGATGGTCAAGTGGATTAAGGCGTCTTGTACATACCAGTTGCGTTGCTTCTGGGAGTATGGGTTCGAGTCACTTCTGAGGTGTGAGTTTTCAGTTGCATATTGTCCTGGGGACCATTCAGGCTTGTTCGCATTTGTGTTCCTCACGTGTGCCCCAAAGAATGAGGTGATTTGGTAAAATGCTATGCCCAAGATTACTATCCGAGTGCCGGCGGTGGGGTGGTTCAAATAGCCTCGGCTATCACCTCATTATGTCCGGTTGTGATGGTCAAGTGGATTAAGGCGTCTTGTACATACCAGTTGCGTTGCTTCTGGGAGTATGGGTTCGAGTCACTTCTGGGGTGTGAGTTTTCAGTTGCATATTGTCCTGGGGACCAT
>NW_025559606.1:0-35000 GCF_020424385.1 Procambarus clarkii
GGAGATGTTTGGGATGTATATATATCTCGAACTCTCTACTTCTTTTGTAGGGTCTGATGGTGTAGTGGGTTAAAGCATACTAGTTATGGCAGCTACTGGAAGGTAGTTGTGCTTTCTGGGTTCGAGTCCCACTGGTGGGTGTTGTCCAAAGATTATTAATCTTCACTTGTGGTTTATGCAAGTATAGGCTTATAAGCTGGACACGAGTTCTCTCACATTGACAGTGGCTTGACGAAAAATGCAGACTGACCCCACACTCATCTGGTGCCCTCGGGAAGTGGAGATGTTTGGGATGTATATATATCTCGAACTCTCTACTTCTTTTGTAGGGTCTGATGGTGTAGTGGGTTAAAGCATACTAGTTATGGCAGCTACTGGAAGGTAGTTGTGCTTTCTGGGTTCGAGTCCCACTGGTGGGTGTTGTCCAAAGATTATTAATCTTCACTTGTGGTTTATGCAAGTATAGGCTTATAAGCTGGACACGAGTTCTCTCACATTGACAGTGGCTTGACGAAAAATGCAGACTGACCCCACACTCATCTGGTGCCCTCGGGAAGTGGAGATGTTTGGGATGTATATATATCTCGAACTCTCTACTTCTTTTGTAGGGTCTGATGGTGTAGTGGGTTAAAGCATACTAGTTATGGCAGCTACTGGAAGGTAGTTGTGCTTTCTGGGTTCGAGTCCCACTGGTGGGTGTTGTCCAAAGATTATTAATCTTCACTTGTGGTTTATGCAAGTATAGGCTTATAAGCTGGACACGAGTTCTCTCACATTGACAGTGGCTTGACGAAAAATGCAGACTGACCCCACACTCATCTGGTGCCCTCGGGAAGTGGAGATGTTTGGGATGTATATATATCTCGAACTCTCTACTTCTTTTGTAGGGTCTGATGGTGTAGTGGGTTAAAGCATACTAGTTATGGCAGCTACTGGAAGGTAGTTGTGCTTTCTGGGTTCGAGTCCCACTGGTGGGTGTTGTCCAAAGATTATTAATCTTCACTTGTGGTTTATGCAAGTATAGGCTTATAAGCTGGACACGAGTTCTCTCACATTGACAGTGGCTTGACGAAAAATGCAGACTGACCCCACACTCATCTGGTGCCCTCGGGAAGTGGAGATGTTTGGGATGTATATATATCTCGAACTCTCTACTTCTTTTGTAGGGTCTGATGGTGTAGTGGGTTAAAGCATACTAGTTATGGCAGCTACTGGAAGGTAGTTGTGCTTTCTGGGTTCGAGTCCCACTGGTGGGTGTTGTCCAAAGATTATTAATCTTCACTTGTGGTTTATGCAAGTATAGGCTTATAAGCTGGACACGAGTTCTCTCACATTGACAGTGGCTTGACGAAAAATGCAGACTGACCCCACACTCATCTGGTGCCCTCGGGAAGTGGAGATGTTTGGGATGTATATATATCTCGAACTCTCTACTTCTTTTGTAGGGTCTGATGGTGTAGTGGGTTAAAGCATACTAGTTATGGCAGCTACTGGAAGGTAGTTGTGCTTTCTGGGTTCGAGTCCCACTGGTGGGTGTTGTCCAAAGATTATTAATCTTCACTTGTGGTTTATGCAAGTATAGGCTTATAAGCTGGACACGAGTTCTCTCACATTGACAGTGGCTTGACGAAAAATGCAGACTGACCCCACACTCATCTGGTGCCCTCGGGAAGTGGAGATGTTTGGGATGTATATATATCTCGAACTCTCTACTTCTTTTGTAGGGTCTGATGGTGTAGTGGGTTAAAGCATACTAGTTATGGCAGCTACTGGAAGGTAGTTGTGCTTTCTGGGTTCGAGTCCCACTGGTGGGTGTTGTCCAAAGATTATTAATCTTCACTTGTGGTTTATGCAAGTATAGGCTTATAAGCTGGACACGAGTTCTCTCACATTGACAGTGGCTTGACGAAAAATGCAGACTGACCCCACACTCATCTGGTGCCCTCGGGAAGTGGAGATGTTTGGGATGTATATATATCTCGAACTCTCTACTTCTTTTGTAGGGTCTGATGGTGTAGTGGGTTAAAGCATACTAGTTATGGCAGCTACTGGAAGGTAGTTGTGCTTTCTGGGTTCGAGTCCCACTGGTGGGTGTTGTCCAAAGATTATTAATCTTCACTTGTGGTTTATGCAAGTATAGGCTTATAAGCTGGACACGAGTTCTCTCACATTGACAGTGGCTTGACGAAAAATGCAGACTGACCCCACACTCATCTGGTGCCCTCGGGAAGTGGAGATGTTTGGGATGTATATATATCTCGAACTCTCTACTTCTTTTGTAGGGTCTGATGGTGTAGTGGGTTAAAGCATACTAGTTATGGCAGCTACTGGAAGGTAGTTGTGCTTTCTGGGTTCGAGTCCCACTGGTGGGTGTTGTCCAAAGATTATTAATCTTCACTTGTGGTTTATGCAAGTATAGGCTTATAAGCTGGACACGAGTTCTCTCACATTGACAGTGGCTTGACGAAAAATGCAGACTGACCCCACACTCATCTGGTGCCCTCGGGAAGTGGAGATGTTTGGGATGTATATATATCTCGAACTCTCTACTTCTTTTGTAGGGTCTGATGGTGTAGTGGGTTAAAGCATACTAGTTATGGCAGCTACTGGAAGGTAGTTGTGCTTTCTGGGTTCGAGTCCCACTGGTGGGTGTTGTCCAAAGATTATTAATCTTCACTTGTGGTTTATGCAAGTATAGGCTTATAAGCTGGACACGAGTTCTCTCACATTGACAGTGGCTTGACGAAAAATGCAGACTGACCCCACACTCATCTGGTGCCCTCGGGAAGTGGAGATGTTTGGGATGTATATATATCTCGAACTCTCTACTTCTTTTGTAGGGTCTGATGGTGTAGTGGGTTAAAGCATACTAGTTATGGCAGCTACTGGAAGGTAGTTGTGCTTTCTGGGTTCGAGTCCCACTGGTGGGTGTTGTCCAAAGATTATTAATCTTCACTTGTGGTTTATGCAAGTATAGGCTTATAAGCTGGACACGAGTTCTCTCACATTGACAGTGGCTTGACGAAAAATGCAGACTGACCCCACACTCATCTGGTGCCCTCGGGAAGTGGAGATGTTTGGGATGTATATATATCTCGAACTCTCTACTTCTTTTGTAGGGTCTGATGGTGTAGTGGGTTAAAGCATACTAGTTATGGCAGCTACTGGAAGGTAGTTGTGCTTTCTGGGTTCGAGTCCCACTGGTGGGTGTTGTCCAAAGATTATTAATCTTCACTTGTGGTTTATGCAAGTATAGGCTTATAAGCTGGACACGAGTTCTCTCACATTGACAGTGGCTTGACGAAAAATGCAGACTGACCCCACACTCATCTGGTGCCCTCGGGAAGTGGAGATGTTTGGGATGTATATATATCTCGAACTCTCTACTTCTTTTGTAGGGTCTGATGGTGTAGTGGGTTAAAGCATACTAGTTATGGCAGCTACTGGAAGGTAGTTGTGCTTTCTGGGTTCGAGTCCCACTGGTGGGTGTTGTCCAAAGATTATTAATCTTCACTTGTGGTTTATGCAAGTATAGGCTTATAAGCTGGACACGAGTTCTCTCACATTGACAGTGGCTTGACGAAAAATGCAGACTGACCCCACACTCATCTGGTGCCCTCGGGAAGTGGAGATGTTTGGGATGTATATATATCTCGAACTCTCTACTTCTTTTGTAGGGTCTGATGGTGTAGTGGGTTAAAGCATACTAGTTATGGCAGCTACTGGAAGGTAGTTGTGCTTTCTGGGTTCGAGTCCCACTGGTGGGTGTTGTCCAAAGATTATTAATCTTCACTTGTGGTTTATGCAAGTATAGGCTTATAAGCTGGACACGAGTTCTCTCACATTGACAGTGGCTTGACGAAAAATGCAGACTGACCCCACACTCATCTGGTGCCCTCGGGAAGTGGAGATGTTTGGGATGTATATATATCTCGAACTCTCTACTTCTTTTGTAGGGTCTGATGGTGTAGTGGGTTAAAGCATACTAGTTATGGCAGCTACTGGAAGGTAGTTGTGCTTTCTGGGTTCGAGTCCCACTGGTGGGTGTTGTCCAAAGATTATTAATCTTCACTTGTGGTTTATGCAAGTATAGGCTTATAAGCTGGACACGAGTTCTCTCACATTGACAGTGGCTTGACGAAAAATGCAGACTGACCCCACACTCATCTGGTGCCCTCGGGAAGTGGAGATGTTTGGGATGTATATATATCTCGAACTCTCTACTTCTTTTGTAGGGTCTGATGGTGTAGTGGGTTAAAGCATACTAGTTATGGCAGCTACTGGAAGGTAGTTGTGCTTTCTGGGTTCGAGTCCCACTGGTGGGTGTTGTCCAAAGATTATTAATCTTCACTTGTGGTTTATGCAAGTATAGGCTTATAAGCTGGACACGAGTTCTCTCACATTGACAGTGGCTTGACGAAAAATGCAGACTGACCCCACACTCATCTGGTGCCCTCGGGAAGTGGAGATGTTTGGGATGTATATATATCTCGAACTCTCTACTTCTTTTGTAGGGTCTGATGGTGTAGTGGGTTAAAGCATACTAGTTATGGCAGCTACTGGAAGGTAGTTGTGCTTTCTGGGTTCGAGTCCCACTGGTGGGTGTTGTCCAAAGATTATTAATCTTCACTTGTGGTTTATGCAAGTATAGGCTTATAAGCTGGACACGAGTTCTCTCACATTGACAGTGGCTTGACGAAAAATGCAGACTGACCCCACACTCATCTGGTGCCCTCGGGAAGTGGAGATGTTTGGGATGTATATATATCTCGAACTCTCTACTTCTTTTGTAGGGTCTGATGGTGTAGTGGGTTAAAGCATACTAGTTATGGCAGCTACTGGAAGGTAGTTGTGCTTTCTGGGTTCGAGTCCCACTGGTGGGTGTTGTCCAAAGATTATTAATCTTCACTTGTGGTTTATGCAAGTATAGGCTTATAAGCTGGACACGAGTTCTCTCACATTGACAGTGGCTTGACGAAAAATGCAGACTGACCCCACACTCATCTGGTGCCCTCGGGAAGTGGAGATGTTTGGGATGTATATATATCTCGAACTCTCTACTTCTTTTGTAGGGTCTGATGGTGTAGTGGGTTAAAGCATACTAGTTATGGCAGCTACTGGAAGGTAGTTGTGCTTTCTGGGTTCGAGTCCCACTGGTGGGTGTTGTCCAAAGATTATTAATCTTCACTTGTGGTTTATGCAAGTATAGGCTTATAAGCTGGACACGAGTTCTCTCACATTGACAGTGGCTTGACGAAAAATGCAGACTGACCCCACACTCATCTGGTGCCCTCGGGAAGTGGAGATGTTTGGGATGTATATATATCTCGAACTCTCTACTTCTTTTGTAGGGTCTGATGGTGTAGTGGGTTAAAGCATACTAGTTATGGCAGCTACTGGAAGGTAGTTGTGCTTTCTGGGTTCGAGTCCCACTGGTGGGTGTTGTCCAAAGATTATTAATCTTCACTTGTGGTTTATGCAAGTATAGGCTTATAAGCTGGACACGAGTTCTCTCACATTGACAGTGGCTTGACGAAAAATGCAGACTGACCCCACACTCATCTGGTGCCCTCGGGAAGTGGAGATGTTTGGGATGTATATATATCTCGAACTCTCTACTTCTTTTGTAGGGTCTGATGGTGTAGTGGGTTAAAGCATACTAGTTATGGCAGCTACTGGAAGGTAGTTGTGCTTTCTGGGTTCGAGTCCCACTGGTGGGTGTTGTCCAAAGATTATTAATCTTCACTTGTGGTTTATGCAAGTATAGGCTTATAAGCTGGACACGAGTTCTCTCACATTGACAGTGGCTTGACGAAAAATGCAGACTGACCCCACACTCATCTGGTGCCCTCGGGAAGTGGAGATGTTTGGGATGTATATATATCTCGAACTCTCTACTTCTTTTGTAGGGTCTGATGGTGTAGTGGGTTAAAGCATACTAGTTATGGCAGCTACTGGAAGGTAGTTGTGCTTTCTGGGTTCGAGTCCCACTGGTGGGTGTTGTCCAAAGATTATTAATCTTCACTTGTGGTTTATGCAAGTATAGGCTTATAAGCTGGACACGAGTTCTCTCACATTGACAGTGGCTTGACGAAAAATGCAGACTGACCCCACACTCATCTGGTGCCCTCGGGAAGTGGAGATGTTTGGGATGTATATATATCTCGAACTCTCTACTTCTTTTGTAGGGTCTGATGGTGTAGTGGGTTAAAGCATACTAGTTATGGCAGCTACTGGAAGGTAGTTGTGCTTTCTGGGTTCGAGTCCCACTGGTGGGTGTTGTCCAAAGATTATTAATCTTCACTTGTGGTTTATGCAAGTATAGGCTTATAAGCTGGACACGAGTTCTCTCACATTGACAGTGGCTTGACGAAAAATGCAGACTGACCCCACACTCATCTGGTGCCCTCGGGAAGTGGAGATGTTTGGGATGTATATATATCTCGAACTCTCTACTTCTTTTGTAGGGTCTGATGGTGTAGTGGGTTAAAGCATACTAGTTATGGCAGCTACTGGAAGGTAGTTGTGCTTTCTGGGTTCGAGTCCCACTGGTGGGTGTTGTCCAAAGATTATTAATCTTCACTTGTGGTTTATGCAAGTATAGGCTTATAAGCTGGACACGAGTTCTCTCACATTGACAGTGGCTTGACGAAAAATGCAGACTGACCCCACACTCATCTGGTGCCCTCGGGAAGTGGAGATGTTTGGGATGTATATATATCTCGAACTCTCTACTTCTTTTGTAGGGTCTGATGGTGTAGTGGGTTAAAGCATACTAGTTATGGCAGCTACTGGAAGGTAGTTGTGCTTTCTGGGTTCGAGTCCCACTGGTGGGTGTTGTCCAAAGATTATTAATCTTCACTTGTGGTTTATGCAAGTATAGGCTTATAAGCTGGACACGAGTTCTCTCACATTGACAGTGGCTTGACGAAAAATGCAGACTGACCCCACACTCATCTGGTGCCCTCGGGAAGTGGAGATGTTTGGGATGTATATATATCTCGAACTCTCTACTTCTTTTGTAGGGTCTGATGGTGTAGTGGGTTAAAGCATACTAGTTATGGCAGCTACTGGAAGGTAGTTGTGCTTTCTGGGTTCGAGTCCCACTGGTGGGTGTTGTCCAAAGATTATTAATCTTCACTTGTGGTTTATGCAAGTATAGGCTTATAAGCTGGACACGAGTTCTCTCACATTGACAGTGGCTTGACGAAAAATGCAGACTGACCCCACACTCATCTGGTGCCCTCGGGAAGTGGAGATGTTTGGGATGTATATATATCTCGAACTCTCTACTTCTTTTGTAGGGTCTGATGGTGTAGTGGGTTAAAGCATACTAGTTATGGCAGCTACTGGAAGGTAGTTGTGCTTTCTGGGTTCGAGTCCCACTGGTGGGTGTTGTCCAAAGATTATTAATCTTCACTTGTGGTTTATGCAAGTATAGGCTTATAAGCTGGACACGAGTTCTCTCACATTGACAGTGGCTTGACGAAAAATGCAGACTGACCCCACACTCATCTGGTGCCCTCGGGAAGTGGAGATGTTTGGGATGTATATATATCTCGAACTCTCTACTTCTTTTGTAGGGTCTGATGGTGTAGTGGGTTAAAGCATACTAGTTATGGCAGCTACTGGAAGGTAGTTGTGCTTTCTGGGTTCGAGTCCCACTGGTGGGTGTTGTCCAAAGATTATTAATCTTCACTTGTGGTTTATGCAAGTATAGGCTTATAAGCTGGACACGAGTTCTCTCACATTGACAGTGGCTTGACGAAAAATGCAGACTGACCCCACACTCATCTGGTGCCCTCGGGAAGTGGAGATGTTTGGGATGTATATATATCTCGAACTCTCTACTTCTTTTGTAGGGTCTGATGGTGTAGTGGGTTAAAGCATACTAGTTATGGCAGCTACTGGAAGGTAGTTGTGCTTTCTGGGTTCGAGTCCCACTGGTGGGTGTTGTCCAAAGATTATTAATCTTCACTTGTGGTTTATGCAAGTATAGGCTTATAAGCTGGACACGAGTTCTCTCACATTGACAGTGGCTTGACGAAAAATGCAGACTGACCCCACACTCATCTGGTGCCCTCGGGAAGTGGAGATGTTTGGGATGTATATATATCTCGAACTCTCTACTTCTTTTGTAGGGTCTGATGGTGTAGTGGGTTAAAGCATACTAGTTATGGCAGCTACTGGAAGGTAGTTGTGCTTTCTGGGTTCGAGTCCCACTGGTGGGTGTTGTCCAAAGATTATTAATCTTCACTTGTGGTTTATGCAAGTATAGGCTTATAAGCTGGACACGAGTTCTCTCACATTGACAGTGGCTTGACGAAAAATGCAGACTGACCCCACACTCATCTGGTGCCCTCGGGAAGTGGAGATGTTTGGGATGTATATATATCTCGAACTCTCTACTTCTTTTGTAGGGTCTGATGGTGTAGTGGGTTAAAGCATACTAGTTATGGCAGCTACTGGAAGGTAGTTGTGCTTTCTGGGTTCGAGTCCCACTGGTGGGTGTTGTCCAAAGATTATTAATCTTCACTTGTGGTTTATGCAAGTATAGGCTTATAAGCTGGACACGAGTTCTCTCACATTGACAGTGGCTTGACGAAAAATGCAGACTGACCCCACACTCATCTGGTGCCCTCGGGAAGTGGAGATGTTTGGGATGTATATATATCTCGAACTCTCTACTTCTTTTGTAGGGTCTGATGGTGTAGTGGGTTAAAGCATACTAGTTATGGCAGCTACTGGAAGGTAGTTGTGCTTTCTGGGTTCGAGTCCCACTGGTGGGTGTTGTCCAAAGATTATTAATCTTCACTTGTGGTTTATGCAAGTATAGGCTTATAAGCTGGACACGAGTTCTCTCACATTGACAGTGGCTTGACGAAAAATGCAGACTGACCCCACACTCATCTGGTGCCCTCGGGAAGTGGAGATGTTTGGGATGTATATATATCTCGAACTCTCTACTTCTTTTGTAGGGTCTGATGGTGTAGTGGGTTAAAGCATACTAGTTATGGCAGCTACTGGAAGGTAGTTGTGCTTTCTGGGTTCGAGTCCCACTGGTGGGTGTTGTCCAAAGATTATTAATCTTCACTTGTGGTTTATGCAAGTATAGGCTTATAAGCTGGACACGAGTTCTCTCACATTGACAGTGGCTTGACGAAAAATGCAGACTGACCCCACACTCATCTGGTGCCCTCGGGAAGTGGAGATGTTTGGGATGTATATATATCTCGAACTCTCTACTTCTTTTGTAGGGTCTGATGGTGTAGTGGGTTAAAGCATACTAGTTATGGCAGCTACTGGAAGGTAGTTGTGCTTTCTGGGTTCGAGTCCCACTGGTGGGTGTTGTCCAAAGATTATTAATCTTCACTTGTGGTTTATGCAAGTATAGGCTTATAAGCTGGACACGAGTTCTCTCACATTGACAGTGGCTTGACGAAAAATGCAGACTGACCCCACACTCATCTGGTGCCCTCGGGAAGTGGAGATGTTTGGGATGTATATATATCTCGAACTCTCTACTTCTTTTGTAGGGTCTGATGGTGTAGTGGGTTAAAGCATACTAGTTATGGCAGCTACTGGAAGGTAGTTGTGCTTTCTGGGTTCGAGTCCCACTGGTGGGTGTTGTCCAAAGATTATTAATCTTCACTTGTGGTTTATGCAAGTATAGGCTTATAAGCTGGACACGAGTTCTCTCACATTGACAGTGGCTTGACGAAAAATGCAGACTGACCCCACACTCATCTGGTGCCCTCGGGAAGTGGAGATGTTTGGGATGTATATATATCTCGAACTCTCTACTTCTTTTGTAGGGTCTGATGGTGTAGTGGGTTAAAGCATACTAGTTATGGCAGCTACTGGAAGGTAGTTGTGCTTTCTGGGTTCGAGTCCCACTGGTGGGTGTTGTCCAAAGATTATTAATCTTCACTTGTGGTTTATGCAAGTATAGGCTTATAAGCTGGACACGAGTTCTCTCACATTGACAGTGGCTTGACGAAAAATGCAGACTGACCCCACACTCATCTGGTGCCCTCGGGAAGTGGAGATGTTTGGGATGTATATATATCTCGAACTCTCTACTTCTTTTGTAGGGTCTGATGGTGTAGTGGGTTAAAGCATACTAGTTATGGCAGCTACTGGAAGGTAGTTGTGCTTTCTGGGTTCGAGTCCCACTGGTGGGTGTTGTCCAAAGATTATTAATCTTCACTTGTGGTTTATGCAAGTATAGGCTTATAAGCTGGACACGAGTTCTCTCACATTGACAGTGGCTTGACGAAAAATGCAGACTGACCCCACACTCATCTGGTGCCCTCGGGAAGTGGAGATGTTTGGGATGTATATATATCTCGAACTCTCTACTTCTTTTGTAGGGTCTGATGGTGTAGTGGGTTAAAGCATACTAGTTATGGCAGCTACTGGAAGGTAGTTGTGCTTTCTGGGTTCGAGTCCCACTGGTGGGTGTTGTCCAAAGATTATTAATCTTCACTTGTGGTTTATGCAAGTATAGGCTTATAAGCTGGACACGAGTTCTCTCACATTGACAGTGGCTTGACGAAAAATGCAGACTGACCCCACACTCATCTGGTGCCCTCGGGAAGTGGAGATGTTTGGGATGTATATATATCTCGAACTCTCTACTTCTTTTGTAGGGTCTGATGGTGTAGTGGGTTAAAGCATACTAGTTATGGCAGCTACTGGAAGGTAGTTGTGCTTTCTGGGTTCGAGTCCCACTGGTGGGTGTTGTCCAAAGATTATTAATCTTCACTTGTGGTTTATGCAAGTATAGGCTTATAAGCTGGACACGAGTTCTCTCACATTGACAGTGGCTTGACGAAAAATGCAGACTGACCCCACACTCATCTGGTGCCCTCGGGAAGTGGAGATGTTTGGGATGTATATATATCTCGAACTCTCTACTTCTTTTGTAGGGTCTGATGGTGTAGTGGGTTAAAGCATACTAGTTATGGCAGCTACTGGAAGGTAGTTGTGCTTTCTGGGTTCGAGTCCCACTGGTGGGTGTTGTCCAAAGATTATTAATCTTCACTTGTGGTTTATGCAAGTATAGGCTTATAAGCTGGACACGAGTTCTCTCACATTGACAGTGGCTTGACGAAAAATGCAGACTGACCCCACACTCATCTGGTGCCCTCGGGAAGTGGAGATGTTTGGGATGTATATATATCTCGAACTCTCTACTTCTTTTGTAGGGTCTGATGGTGTAGTGGGTTAAAGCATACTAGTTATGGCAGCTACTGGAAGGTAGTTGTGCTTTCTGGGTTCGAGTCCCACTGGTGGGTGTTGTCCAAAGATTATTAATCTTCACTTGTGGTTTATGCAAGTATAGGCTTATAAGCTGGACACGAGTTCTCTCACATTGACAGTGGCTTGACGAAAAATGCAGACTGACCCCACACTCATCTGGTGCCCTCGGGAAGTGGAGATGTTTGGGATGTATATATATCTCGAACTCTCTACTTCTTTTGTAGGGTCTGATGGTGTAGTGGGTTAAAGCATACTAGTTATGGCAGCTACTGGAAGGTAGTTGTGCTTTCTGGGTTCGAGTCCCACTGGTGGGTGTTGTCCAAAGATTATTAATCTTCACTTGTGGTTTATGCAAGTATAGGCTTATAAGCTGGACACGAGTTCTCTCACATTGACAGTGGCTTGACGAAAAATGCAGACTGACCCCACACTCATCTGGTGCCCTCGGGAAGTGGAGATGTTTGGGATGTATATATATCTCGAACTCTCTACTTCTTTTGTAGGGTCTGATGGTGTAGTGGGTTAAAGCATACTAGTTATGGCAGCTACTGGAAGGTAGTTGTGCTTTCTGGGTTCGAGTCCCACTGGTGGGTGTTGTCCAAAGATTATTAATCTTCACTTGTGGTTTATGCAAGTATAGGCTTATAAGCTGGACACGAGTTCTCTCACATTGACAGTGGCTTGACGAAAAATGCAGACTGACCCCACACTCATCTGGTGCCCTCGGGAAGTGGAGATGTTTGGGATGTATATATATCTCGAACTCTCTACTTCTTTTGTAGGGTCTGATGGTGTAGTGGGTTAAAGCATACTAGTTATGGCAGCTACTGGAAGGTAGTTGTGCTTTCTGGGTTCGAGTCCCACTGGTGGGTGTTGTCCAAAGATTATTAATCTTCACTTGTGGTTTATGCAAGTATAGGCTTATAAGCTGGACACGAGTTCTCTCACATTGACAGTGGCTTGACGAAAAATGCAGACTGACCCCACACTCATCTGGTGCCCTCGGGAAGTGGAGATGTTTGGGATGTATATATATCTCGAACTCTCTACTTCTTTTGTAGGGTCTGATGGTGTAGTGGGTTAAAGCATACTAGTTATGGCAGCTACTGGAAGGTAGTTGTGCTTTCTGGGTTCGAGTCCCACTGGTGGGTGTTGTCCAAAGATTATTAATCTTCACTTGTGGTTTATGCAAGTATAGGCTTATAAGCTGGACACGAGTTCTCTCACATTGACAGTGGCTTGACGAAAAATGCAGACTGACCCCACACTCATCTGGTGCCCTCGGGAAGTGGAGATGTTTGGGATGTATATATATCTCGAACTCTCTACTTCTTTTGTAGGGTCTGATGGTGTAGTGGGTTAAAGCATACTAGTTATGGCAGCTACTGGAAGGTAGTTGTGCTTTCTGGGTTCGAGTCCCACTGGTGGGTGTTGTCCAAAGATTATTAATCTTCACTTGTGGTTTATGCAAGTATAGGCTTATAAGCTGGACACGAGTTCTCTCACATTGACAGTGGCTTGACGAAAAATGCAGACTGACCCCACACTCATCTGGTGCCCTCGGGAAGTGGAGATGTTTGGGATGTATATATATCTCGAACTCTCTACTTCTTTTGTAGGGTCTGATGGTGTAGTGGGTTAAAGCATACTAGTTATGGCAGCTACTGGAAGGTAGTTGTGCTTTCTGGGTTCGAGTCCCACTGGTGGGTGTTGTCCAAAGATTATTAATCTTCACTTGTGGTTTATGCAAGTATAGGCTTATAAGCTGGACACGAGTTCTCTCACATTGACAGTGGCTTGACGAAAAATGCAGACTGACCCCACACTCATCTGGTGCCCTCGGGAAGTGGAGATGTTTGGGATGTATATATATCTCGAACTCTCTACTTCTTTTGTAGGGTCTGATGGTGTAGTGGGTTAAAGCATACTAGTTATGGCAGCTACTGGAAGGTAGTTGTGCTTTCTGGGTTCGAGTCCCACTGGTGGGTGTTGTCCAAAGATTATTAATCTTCACTTGTGGTTTATGCAAGTATAGGCTTATAAGCTGGACACGAGTTCTCTCACATTGACAGTGGCTTGACGAAAAATGCAGACTGACCCCACACTCATCTGGTGCCCTCGGGAAGTGGAGATGTTTGGGATGTATATATATCTCGAACTCTCTACTTCTTTTGTAGGGTCTGATGGTGTAGTGGGTTAAAGCATACTAGTTATGGCAGCTACTGGAAGGTAGTTGTGCTTTCTGGGTTCGAGTCCCACTGGTGGGTGTTGTCCAAAGATTATTAATCTTCACTTGTGGTTTATGCAAGTATAGGCTTATAAGCTGGACACGAGTTCTCTCACATTGACAGTGGCTTGACGAAAAATGCAGACTGACCCCACACTCATCTGGTGCCCTCGGGAAGTGGAGATGTTTGGGATGTATATATATCTCGAACTCTCTACTTCTTTTGTAGGGTCTGATGGTGTAGTGGGTTAAAGCATACTAGTTATGGCAGCTACTGGAAGGTAGTTGTGCTTTCTGGGTTCGAGTCCCACTGGTGGGTGTTGTCCAAAGATTATTAATCTTCACTTGTGGTTTATGCAAGTATAGGCTTATAAGCTGGACACGAGTTCTCTCACATTGACAGTGGCTTGACGAAAAATGCAGACTGACCCCACACTCATCTGGTGCCCTCGGGAAGTGGAGATGTTTGGGATGTATATATATCTCGAACTCTCTACTTCTTTTGTAGGGTCTGATGGTGTAGTGGGTTAAAGCATACTAGTTATGGCAGCTACTGGAAGGTAGTTGTGCTTTCTGGGTTCGAGTCCCACTGGTGGGTGTTGTCCAAAGATTATTAATCTTCACTTGTGGTTTATGCAAGTATAGGCTTATAAGCTGGACACGAGTTCTCTCACATTGACAGTGGCTTGACGAAAAATGCAGACTGACCCCACACTCATCTGGTGCCCTCGGGAAGTGGAGATGTTTGGGATGTATATATATCTCGAACTCTCTACTTCTTTTGTAGGGTCTGATGGTGTAGTGGGTTAAAGCATACTAGTTATGGCAGCTACTGGAAGGTAGTTGTGCTTTCTGGGTTCGAGTCCCACTGGTGGGTGTTGTCCAAAGATTATTAATCTTCACTTGTGGTTTATGCAAGTATAGGCTTATAAGCTGGACACGAGTTCTCTCACATTGACAGTGGCTTGACGAAAAATGCAGACTGACCCCACACTCATCTGGTGCCCTCGGGAAGTGGAGATGTTTGGGATGTATATATATCTCGAACTCTCTACTTCTTTTGTAGGGTCTGATGGTGTAGTGGGTTAAAGCATACTAGTTATGGCAGCTACTGGAAGGTAGTTGTGCTTTCTGGGTTCGAGTCCCACTGGTGGGTGTTGTCCAAAGATTATTAATCTTCACTTGTGGTTTATGCAAGTATAGGCTTATAAGCTGGACACGAGTTCTCTCACATTGACAGTGGCTTGACGAAAAATGCAGACTGACCCCACACTCATCTGGTGCCCTCGGGAAGTGGAGATGTTTGGGATGTATATATATCTCGAACTCTCTACTTCTTTTGTAGGGTCTGATGGTGTAGTGGGTTAAAGCATACTAGTTATGGCAGCTACTGGAAGGTAGTTGTGCTTTCTGGGTTCGAGTCCCACTGGTGGGTGTTGTCCAAAGATTATTAATCTTCACTTGTGGTTTATGCAAGTATAGGCTTATAAGCTGGACACGAGTTCTCTCACATTGACAGTGGCTTGACGAAAAATGCAGACTGACCCCACACTCATCTGGTGCCCTCGGGAAGTGGAGATGTTTGGGATGTATATATATCTCGAACTCTCTACTTCTTTTGTAGGGTCTGATGGTGTAGTGGGTTAAAGCATACTAGTTATGGCAGCTACTGGAAGGTAGTTGTGCTTTCTGGGTTCGAGTCCCACTGGTGGGTGTTGTCCAAAGATTATTAATCTTCACTTGTGGTTTATGCAAGTATAGGCTTATAAGCTGGACACGAGTTCTCTCACATTGACAGTGGCTTGACGAAAAATGCAGACTGACCCCACACTCATCTGGTGCCCTCGGGAAGTGGAGATGTTTGGGATGTATATATATCTCGAACTCTCTACTTCTTTTGTAGGGTCTGATGGTGTAGTGGGTTAAAGCATACTAGTTATGGCAGCTACTGGAAGGTAGTTGTGCTTTCTGGGTTCGAGTCCCACTGGTGGGTGTTGTCCAAAGATTATTAATCTTCACTTGTGGTTTATGCAAGTATAGGCTTATAAGCTGGACACGAGTTCTCTCACATTGACAGTGGCTTGACGAAAAATGCAGACTGACCCCACACTCATCTGGTGCCCTCGGGAAGTGGAGATGTTTGGGATGTATATATATCTCGAACTCTCTACTTCTTTTGTAGGGTCTGATGGTGTAGTGGGTTAAAGCATACTAGTTATGGCAGCTACTGGAAGGTAGTTGTGCTTTCTGGGTTCGAGTCCCACTGGTGGGTGTTGTCCAAAGATTATTAATCTTCACTTGTGGTTTATGCAAGTATAGGCTTATAAGCTGGACACGAGTTCTCTCACATTGACAGTGGCTTGACGAAAAATGCAGACTGACCCCACACTCATCTGGTGCCCTCGGGAAGTGGAGATGTTTGGGATGTATATATATCTCGAACTCTCTACTTCTTTTGTAGGGTCTGATGGTGTAGTGGGTTAAAGCATACTAGTTATGGCAGCTACTGGAAGGTAGTTGTGCTTTCTGGGTTCGAGTCCCACTGGTGGGTGTTGTCCAAAGATTATTAATCTTCACTTGTGGTTTATGCAAGTATAGGCTTATAAGCTGGACACGAGTTCTCTCACATTGACAGTGGCTTGACGAAAAATGCAGACTGACCCCACACTCATCTGGTGCCCTCGGGAAGTGGAGATGTTTGGGATGTATATATATCTCGAACTCTCTACTTCTTTTGTAGGGTCTGATGGTGTAGTGGGTTAAAGCATACTAGTTATGGCAGCTACTGGAAGGTAGTTGTGCTTTCTGGGTTCGAGTCCCACTGGTGGGTGTTGTCCAAAGATTATTAATCTTCACTTGTGGTTTATGCAAGTATAGGCTTATAAGCTGGACACGAGTTCTCTCACATTGACAGTGGCTTGACGAAAAATGCAGACTGACCCCACACTCATCTGGTGCCCTCGGGAAGTGGAGATGTTTGGGATGTATATATATCTCGAACTCTCTACTTCTTTTGTAGGGTCTGATGGTGTAGTGGGTTAAAGCATACTAGTTATGGCAGCTACTGGAAGGTAGTTGTGCTTTCTGGGTTCGAGTCCCACTGGTGGGTGTTGTCCAAAGATTATTAATCTTCACTTGTGGTTTATGCAAGTATAGGCTTATAAGCTGGACACGAGTTCTCTCACATTGACAGTGGCTTGACGAAAAATGCAGACTGACCCCACACTCATCTGGTGCCCTCGGGAAGTGGAGATGTTTGGGATGTATATATATCTCGAACTCTCTACTTCTTTTGTAGGGTCTGATGGTGTAGTGGGTTAAAGCATACTAGTTATGGCAGCTACTGGAAGGTAGTTGTGCTTTCTGGGTTCGAGTCCCACTGGTGGGTGTTGTCCAAAGATTATTATGTCTTGTCCTTACTCTCATGGTGGGTAGAATAAATAGTTCCGTGATTTGGGTGTTCATGGTAGGTCGCTCTATTCTTATGTGAATTGCCAAAGAATTTGTAATCATCTTGTATCTTGGGTTTTGTCTATTATGCAGGTATTCTTGTACAACATTTCTCTTGTTAGAGTAATGTCATGGGCTTGTCTCATGTGATTCCTAGGGGCACCAGATTGAAGATGGCATGTCAAACGCCTCGTCAGCTTGGTCGACGTCATACCTATGTACTTACATTGAAGGTTACATCCTTCGTGGGGGCAAGTGTACATGTATACAACGCTTGACTGCTGTAGAGGGTTCTCCGTCGGCTTCGGGCTGTTTTTGATAAGGAGTTCGGAAGTTGGTTATTCTTGGTTTTGTAGAATATTATCAGATTTATGTTTTGGTTAGGAGTAGTGCTTTTTACTCCTTTACGGATAATTTCTTTCATTATTCTTTCCTCTTTTATATGAGGAATATATAATTTATATCTTCTTTAATAGGTTCCTGTTTTTGGAACAGGAACCTCTTTAAGCACCAACGTATATACCAAGCCCACCAACAAAGGATTATGCCTGAACGGTAGAAGTGAGTGCCCCCAAAGATACAAAGCCAGTGTTCTCAATGCTTATATTCGTCGAGCGCTTACCCACTGCTCTGAATGGAGCAACGTGAGTAGAGAGTTTGAAAGAGTAACTCAGGTATTGGTGAACATAATTTTGATAGCTCTGAGAATAACTTTTATGCCTCTGAGATTAACTTTAATGAACGAAGATGTCTTAGAAAGTTTCTCTGATGAACGAAAGGCTACTTAGAGAATAGCATTTTGATGACTGAGATTAACTTTTTGATGACTCTGAGAATAACTTTGAGGATGCGAGTAAATTTTTGAGTGTTTGAGAGTGTCTTTTGATATCTCGAAGAGTAACTTTGGTGTTACGGAGAGCACCTTTGACTATTTTTCTTACTTAACGACATATAATTTTTACGAAAGTGCTGAAAAAGTTACATTTGACTATTTTTCTTACTTAGCGACATATAATTTTAGTTACGAAAGTGTTGAAAAAGTTACATTTGACTATTTTAGTTGAGGAAAGACAAGAAAAAAATATGACGACAGGTACTATTTTAGTGCTCCACAAAGTATAAATGTCAGTTAAGAACGACGATGATAGATATCTTTGGTTATATTTTCTTACTTGACGAAAACATAATGGTTGTTACGAAATGATGAACGAGACTATTTTCAATTACTTGACGATGGATAAAGTTAGTTATGAACAGTGTTGGAAAGATTCCTTTGACAATTTTTAGCTAAGAGAAAGGTTGTTTTAGTTAAGAACGGTGTTGAATGAGATTAATCCTGACTATTTTTGGTTGATTGGATAATAAGTTTAGTTGAGAAATGACGAAAGTGACTATGTTTTAGTTGATTGGATAATAAGTTTAGTTGAGAAATGACGAAAGTGACTATGTTTTAGTTGATTAGATAATAAGTTTAGTTGAGAAATGACGAAAGTGACTATGTTTTAGTTGATTGGCGAAAGATTTTTAGTTAAGAAGTTACAAGAAAGGTTTGTCTTAGTAAATTTGGAACTGAATAAAGTGTAGATTTGTTTAAGAACGGGGTTGGTAGAACTATTAAGTTGACTACGAGAATTACTTTGACATAGTTTTGCAAATAAAACTGGGTGACTAAAATTGTTGAGGGAACTGTATTGCTGTATAATATTTGGCAAAGAACTAGTTAGCGAATGGAAGAAAACAAATTGGTTTAAAGAAACAAAGAACATAAAAAAAAATTGAGGTTAAGTAGGGGAATGAACACAGTGAACATACGGTGAACACAGAAAACATGTAAGAAAAAGTTGATGAATAGAGTGAACATGCAGGGAATATGAACTTATAGAGAATATGAAGACATGATGAGGAACATAGGGAATACAAGAATGAACACTGAACATGTGAAGAACAAGCTAAGAACATTGAGAACATGAATACTGAGTATAAAAGTTATACAGAGAACATATGATGTACATGAAAACATGACAAAAAACATAGTGAACATATGGGGAAAATGGTAGAAAACAGAAAAAATGAGAAAAACAGGTGAAAAGAATTGATCTGAGCATGCTGTGAACATTTGTAGAACATGGAATGAACACAGAAAACATGGAAAAAAATGTGAAGAATACAGCTGAATATAGAGAAAATATGCAAATACAGTATGATTATTGAAGGTTTGGATACGTTGGGGATGAGAAGGGTAAGGTAATTACTCTGATAAACAGATAGGCTGGAGAGGGACTTGATCGGATATAATTATGTTCGATGATCTAAGACTGAGGAAATGGAGCTTGGCTAATGTCCAGATTAATTTTACTACGTTAGAAATAAGGTGATCTTAAATCTCAGGGTGATTTAGTTGGAAAATAAAGAACTTGTACAAAATGAACTAAGCTGGGGGGACAAGAGTTGAAACTTGATAACTGAACTGGTTTTTATTCACTATGTCTGAAAATGTAGTTGGGTGTTTAAATCTCAGGGGGATTTGGACTAATAGTAATGAATTTACAGGAGTGAACTTGGACAGAGGACACAAGCTAGAGTTTTATAATTGTTTACATCATAATTTACTTTGTCTGAAATACAGAGGGTAAAAATTTCGGGGAAAATGATGGGTTATTTACAAATATACGAAAGAGAACTAAGGTGGGGACGAGAGCTGGAGCTCGATAACTGTTTTGATCTTATTTACGGTGTCTGAAATACAGAGGGTAAAAATTTCAGGGGAATTGATGAATTATTTACAAATATACGAGAGAACTAAGGTGGGAAACGAGAGCTGGAGCTCAGTAACTGACTTGATCTTATTTACTAACTTTGAAGTATGTCTGCTTTAAATTTTGGGGGAAAATTGGTCTGTTACTAACGATCTTGTACAAATGAGCTAAGCTGGGGACAAGAGCTAGAGTTTGATAATTGTTTGGATTTACTAAACTACGTCTAAAATACAGAGGGTAGAAATTTCAGGGAATTTGATTAGATATTAACGAAGATACGAGAGGGAGCTAAGGCGGAGGATAAGAGCTAGAGTTCGGTAACTGTTTGCATTTACTAAACTATGTCTGAAATACAGAGGGTAGAAATTTCGGGGAATTTGAATAGGTATTAACGAAGATGTGCGAGGGAACTAAGGTGGAGGACAAGAGCTGGAGCTCAGTAACTAAATTACTGTATTGAACTACGTTTGAAATATGATTATTTTTAAATTTTAGAGGGATTGGACTGTTAGTATTCATTATACAACACGGGACTAAGGTGGGGATAGGAGCTGGAGCTCGATACCAAATTATTGTATTTTAATACGTTTGAAATAGCTGTGTTTTAAATCTCGAAGAAAATGATTGGATACTAAAGAAGATGTATTAGTAAAACTAAGGTGGGAACGTGAGCTAGTCCCTGACTTTGTTTTATATATGTAAAACTGAATAGTTTAATGAAAAGGAACTATGAATGAACAATATGAAGGAGAGAGAGAGAGGGACGGTCCAGATATTATGGAGAAGATAAGATAAGATAAGAGGTGACCTGCACGAGGCATCTGGCTGACCGGCGTAAGGTAAATACAGGTGACGCGAGAGATTGTGAGGTAAGGGGGGGAGGGAGGGGGTGTGAGGTACGAGCGGGGATGTAGTGAAATGATTCAGATATATAGCAATATACTAGTTTCTAAGTAAGAAACAAATAAGAACTTTTAACAAAACTCGTATGACCTTATTTCATGATAAGAACTTTAACAAACTTCTAAAGTCTCGGAAATTATTTTCATCATAAGAACTTCAACAAACTCGTATGACATTATTTTTCATTATAAGAATTCCTTACTTCCAAATCTGTGACTGCCCAAATTTACCTGAAAACCCAGGCTCATAAACACGAATTTGAATTTCTCCCATAAGAACTTTAACAAACTCGTATGACATTATTTTTCATTATAAGAACTTTAACAAACTTCTAAAATCTCAGAAATTATTTTCCTCATAAGAATTCCATAATTCCACATCTGTGACTCCCCAAATTTACCTGAAAACCCCCGACGCGCTACAGGGGATATTGGAACCTGAAAACCATGGCTCACACGCGGGATTTTGGAACCTGAAAACCATGGCTCACACGGGATTTTTTCCGAAGTTGAAAACAGGCAAGATATGTCCGTAGAGTTCACCTGGAAATGCTGTGACACAAACACGATATTTTCTAAAAATTTTCTTTAAGATTTTCCTACTTATTTTCACATAAGAAACCTTAACAAACTTCTAAAAACTCAGAAATTATTTTCCTCATAAGAATTCCTTAATTCCAAATCTGTGACTCCCCAAATTTGCCTGAAAACCATGGCAGTCCACAGGGGATTTTTTCTCCTTTGGACCTGAAAACCATGGCTCCCACAGGGGATTTTTTCCCCCCCCAAAAAAATCCCCTGTGGACTGCCATCCCTACTACTGAGGACCGGGTCGCGGGGACACTAAAAAGCCCCGAAATCATCTCAAGATAACCTCAAGATATGTTACAGGAAGTGTTGGAATGTATTACTACGGTCGTCTTAGTGACACGTAAGTAATTTGTGTAATTAGCAGTTTTATTTGTTGTACGCTTATATATTTGTGTGATTATCCCAATGTGTTAATGTCTAGTCTAGTGACACCTTGTTATTGTTTCGTCTGTGTGACAAGCAATAATTAGCGTTGGTTATTATTATAATTATTGAAGTATTAATTATCTTTGATTGTTGACTGTTTGAGTGACAGCGTGATTAACGTAATTAATTCATTAATTGTGGTTTAATGTCTTATAGTGACATTGTTGAGAGTAAAGTAATTACTTGTTGTGAACTGTTTTATTGAAAGTGTTATTTGTATCCAATTACGTGCGTTAATTTGTTGTGTTGTTGAAGTGATTTGATACTGCGAGTGACGAGTGCAATAATTGCCAAGAGTGTTCACGAAGTGTTCAATTAGTTCACTTTTGTTCATGACTTGTCTAGTGGATCGAGACTGTGATCTTTTTCACACCTGTCAGAGTGGTGAGAACGGATTCATGCTGCGAGGTGTTTGACAGTTGTTGAGGTAACACTCCTGAATAATGTAACTAACGTGGGTCAATGTGTATTAGTAAGTTGCTGAATAAATTTATTTTAATACATGTGCCTTTGATGTAACTCTTCATTCTGAAGTACTGCCTCCATATTTCAACACAATTGCTACTTAATAATTTGAGTTGGCTCGGGATCAAGTCCAGAGCCTCAAACTCTTAATATAAATTCGGTGTGAGGACCCATCCGTTTCCTGCTAGATTTGCTTGCAAGCAAGTGGCAGAGTTAACGATCTAACTGCTGAAGGTCTCGTATTGGGTGTGCAGTAGAAGACCAACATGGCCTTCATCCCCACCTGGAATACTTGGTTCATGGACTCTTGTTCACGCCTCCAAGGTGTATTCATTTGTTTGTCGTTTGACTGTTGTTACTACTGTAACAGTAGAACTGTTAATAGAGGACCATAGATCGAACATTAAAAGTTGTCGTTCACTAGAAGGGAGGATACGTCCTGTATAAAAATATGGAGTGAATTGCAAGTTGACCTGAAAGGCTAGGAAGGGTCATCCCCCCATAAGGGATTAGAACTCAAGTGTGGGAAACAGGAGCGCAACATAAGCCCTGCGTTGAGTCATCAAACTAGAAGATTAATTCATGTATTAAAGAATTAGTAGGTATAATAAATCGTGGTTAAGTACTTATGTTAAAATTAACGTCAATTGAGAATAAAGAATAAGTCTCATATGTTATCAAAGAAGCATTAGACCTCCCTAGAGGTCTAATGAAGAATATGGTATCTCGTTATTTGGAAAATATGTACCTACCAGCTTGCTTGTTAATTCATCTAAATTAGTGAAATGCAAGTGCTATTGAATATTGTAATTTGCCTGGCTCAAGTATCTAGATAGTTTCCCAATTGTTTTGGAATAATAAGTCACCTTCAGTGACGAGTACAGGATTTTAGTTAGTAATCATCTTCGAAGATTAATTTAGCAACTAAGCTAAGATCAGCCTCACAGAGGTCAGTAGAGAACTGGATCAGTGGGGGTTGAAACATCCTGGGGGTCAACACCTCCTCTCCAGAGGCAAGGGTGAACAACTGACCTTGGCTGTGGTATTTAAGGTAAATGATCTGTGTCAGATTAAGTGCAATTATAGACTCCACATTATTTTTGTAGTCATTGCCTCTTTTTAGGAAGAATTTCAGTTAGATTATAGTCAGTTTAGGAAGTGTTCAGAAAAGGCGTGTTTCTTTTTATTTTACATTGATAATCTTTGTTTAATAAATCTTGTTTAGAATTTATGGTGTTTAGGGAAATTCCCCCCCCCTCCCCAGCGCTTATTTTATTGGTCTCAAGACCCCCATGCTTTAAACTAGGCAGTCTCTGCAAGCCAACAATCATTTATTTAATATCACATATAATCCCTTTGTACTTTGATTTAATTCACATGAAATGTAAATCTTATCCCACCTTTCGGATAACTGGGGATCCATTTTCGGGGATTATGTCTAATTGACGGTATCCTGCTTCACAGTTAATTGTGGGAATTGCCCAGTGGGTGGGAGTAGCAGGTGGTGACGGCGTCTCAGAGGTTGCAGTGTGACTTCGAAAGGTACAGTATCCTCGGGTCGTGATATCTAAACAATCGAACGTTTTAGATCTAAAGGAGTTGAACTGAAGGTTACACCACAGAACTCTGGTCTGTAGATTTTCTTATTAACGACCAGCATTTAACAAAGTCAGTGAGATTAAAGGCTGGGCCCCGTTACACTACTGCAAAGTGACGTCTTGCAGCATGGCTCCCACTTTTGTTGGTGCGGTTACATGTAATTGCAGATTGTTGCAGGAAACAATAATATTAGCCAAGGCAAACATTCGAACCCACGCTCGAAAACCAAGTAAACCCTCACATTCTGAGGCAGTAACGTGGGGCGTTGCTATGACTGTTTAGAAAAGGTAAATCACATTTTGGCGCCCAATGCAGGGCTAAGATACGTGTGTGTGATTTTCTTTATCCTCACAGGCAGCTGGCGCAATTTGTACTCCCACTAGGATGGTTTCAAATAGAATTACTCACCAACTTATCACAGAATCTGAAAAAAAGGAAAAATAAAGGTATTTAGTGCACATCACATGGTCTTACAGTACAGTAAATAGACAAGTAAATCATATTTGAAGATTTTAATTTTTTTTATATACAAGAGTTTTTACATTCTTGTACAGCCACTAGCAGGCAATAGTTTCGGGCAGGGGCCTTATTCCTATTTTTTCCCCGGAATTCGACCTACCAAATCGTTTAACAACCAGGTACCCAATGACTGCTGGGTGAAGAGAAGGATACAGTTTAGGATTGGAGTGTAACGGGGATGGGGTATTGTCTCTCTTTCGTCCACTACCCAGCCCTTAGTTACCTATACGTAAAGACCCCAGAGTTCTAAAATAATCTTCAGTCCACTATTTGTGATCTTAGACGGCTGATTGCCTTACATACTACAAACACGAAAACTGTACTGCCCCCCTAGCAAACTCTTGAAACCTTCTCAGCTGCCACCACCTGAATCCGTTTCACCTTGATTAACCCCCTAATTGACAGTGAAACAGGAAACCGTCAATTAGATATAATTCTCCGAATATGAATCCCCAATTAATTGACAAGGGAGGGGTGAATTTACGTTAAGTGCGGATTAAATTGAGACCAAGGGAGTATATGCGTATTAAGTAAATGCTTGCCGGCTTGCAGAGAGTGCTAGTCTAATGCATGGGGTCTTGAGACCAACAACAGAATATGAAATAAGCGTTTGGAATAAGAAATTCCACTAAACACCACCAATCTAAACAAGATTTCTTAAACAAAGATTATCAAATGAAAACAAAAAGAAACACGCCCTATCTGAACACTTTCTAAACTGAATATATTCCTATTGTGGCAAATGAGTTGATGAACCTAAAATCAACTTGCTAATTCTAAGCACTTTACCGTAATACTTCAAGCCAGCCTGATGTTCGCCTGGCCTTCTGGAGGTAGAAGTTGACCCCACAATGTTCCACTCCACACTGTCCTCCTCTCTCTCTCTTCCAGACTGTGAAGCTAACTAAGATTACTCCACCAGCCTCTCTGACTGCTAGATAACTAAGCAGGGTTAATTGAACAAGCCAAACTTATTTACTGGCCACCCAGATGGTTGAATTCCTATTGAAACTGATGGTAATTCTATAGGCATCTCGAGCCCCGGCTATTTCCAATTACAATATTGAATAATGACCTGAATTTATAATTTATAAATTAACAGTACGGAAGGTTGTGATCTTCCGAGACGTATAACCTTGACCCAGGGTGGGTCAGAGACGACGCCTGACGAACTAGTTCATTATTATAAATGACGTCATGGTCTCTTTGACAGCATACGAGTCTTGATATTTACTGTACATTCATGTTAACCTAACGCAAGTACTTAAACCAGATTGGTTTACTACAATTACTGTATTTATTGAATTATTCAACAATGTTGAATTAACAACAAGTGAAATGCAGCCATTTAGTCTGCTATCCTCGCTAATCCTTTAATCTCTGGAGTGACTTTCGTTGCTCCTAAAAAAAGGTAAAAAGTATCCTCTCACTCTACTAGCTGGTGTTCAATGTAAAACCATATGATCTGAGATCTATAAACTTCTAAGACAAGCTTAGCTTGTTACAGGCACCCGGTCAATCCTTCCCGGCCAAAATACGAATCCAGGTCAAAGCGCTCACGATTCCCCAGGCGAGTATCTTATCACTGTGCCATGGAGCCTGCTGACTTAAAACAGTGTAAAAAAAAGTGTTGTGAACAATTTTGTTCCTATGCAATTTTTATCTAGAAGTTACAATTCCCAAGATATAGACATTTCCACGACACCAGTCGATTTGGATATGGCCATCTAATTTGCCATATTGGAAAAATCTCCCCATACTAGAGTTGCGAACCCTGGCTAGAAATCTTTAGGCATTAAAGAATCATTTTGTTTAGAGGAGAGCTGTATACACTTCCGTGCCATGGTCACCCTCGCTTTGGCTCCTAGACTCATATTACGCGGATATTCATGATTGCTGTTTTTGTGGCGCAGATGTATAATGGGGTGCATTATAAATAATCTCGCTTATGAGCAATGAATAGCTGGCATTACAACAGAAAAAAATCCGAGCAAGTGCAATATGCTACACAAATGCAAATACAGGCAAATAAATGATACATCAGGGTTAGTAATGTCATTGAATATAAATTAAATGCAATGTTATATTTTAATACTATTAATACGCAACTTTACGAATAAATATAATCAAATTTTGCATAAAATAATTTGCGGTTATATAATTTTTGTTGTTGTTTCAGAAAATATTTACCTGAAATATCAACACCTTGGAGTACAAATTCCTAACAATAGGTGTGACAATTTCCACGGAAATCAGTAAATTAGAAATACCCTGAAATATTGCTGGAATATTTGACTTTAATTTTTCGTAGGTTATTCTTTTCAACTTCAAACTCTAATTACGAGCTTAATTTTCAAGCATTTTTCATCAGTTCCACATAATATGTGTACAGTATCAAGCTTTACAAAAGACATTTTAAAATTTAACACAAAAATCTTAGAGATAGAGTTTTCAAACAAGTAAATCTGGTGGATAATTGCGAGTGAGTGATTGAGAAGGTGACGCGGCAGTGGAGTGATTGAGAAGGTGACGCGGCAGTGGAGTGATTGAGAAGGTGGCGCGGCAGTGGAGTGAGATAGAAGGTGGTGCGGCAGCGGAGAGAGATGAAAGGCGGCACAGCAGTGAAGTGAGATAGTAGGTGTCACAGCAGTGAAGTGAGATAGTAGGTGGCACAGCAGTGAAGTGAGATAGAAAGCGGTGCGGCAGTGGAGTGAAACAGAAGGTAGAGCAGCACTGGAGTGAGATAAAATGTGGCGCAGCAGTGGAGTGAGATTGAAGGTGGTGCGGCAATGGCATGAGACATAAGGTGACACGGCAGTGGAATGAGTGAGAAGATGGCGCGGCAGTGGAGTGAGAGAGAGAACGTGGCACGGCAGTAGAATGAGAAAGAAGGTGACGCAACAGTGAAGAGAGAGAGAAGGTGGCGCACTAGTGGAGTGAGTGAGGAGTCGCAGCAGTTATTATTATTATCTTTATTTACAAAATTTATTACAATTTTGTCTAATCTGAGGATTTCAATTAAGTCTTATTAAAGTGAGGATAATGCTGATATTCATTGTCACACAGGACAGAGCGGTCATACACAACACAATAGGTCTAAACTGTAGGCTGAAGCACATATATATCATGGGTTACAATCAATGTTTTAATGTATGAATATGTAAAAACAACTTCTACTGTGCACTGCCACACCAGGGCAGGGATGGGCTCATAAGTGATACAGCTTTGAAGTAATATAAATAAAATTGTTCTTCATTCTTTAAAATGGACAAGCAAGTTTTGGATAAAGTTTTGGGATGTCGTCCAGTTCACCAGATTCAATGAAATAGTTACACAGTTGGTGGTACAAGAGGCCAGGAGGTCTAAAATCTTTTACGGTTTCACATTCAACAATATAGTGTTCTAGTGAATGCATTAAAGGTTTGTCACAGAGGTTGGGGAGATGATCCCAGACGCTGCCTTAGTCGACTAGGCCACGACATGGTCAAAAGAATTGTAACCGGGAATTCTGCTGACTTCACACGGATACTGCAGCCTCTCAGAGACACAAACCAGGGTTTTACACAATTCCCCATGCACTCGGGCTCTGCCAACAAGCTGGTCTACCTCTTTGCCCTCACTTCAATACACATAGAAAGAGTTCTTTTGATCATGTCGTGGCCTAGTCGAATAAGGCAGCGTCTGGGATCATCCCGGGCGTTAGTTCGAACCCTCATCACGGCCCTTATGGATTTGTTCATTCTGGTAGTGACTCAGCCTCACTATCCTGCCAGATGTGTCTATAGCCAAGGTGAATTCGCGTAATGGCTACATCACATTGCCTGATCCGGTTACTATGCTGACTATACAAATACTTATTATTTCAAAAGTTGTCATAGCTTTTAATACTTTCAGGTCTCTAGGCATTTCTTAGATCTTCTAAATCTGAATTAATTTCTTTAATTTGTATGTTTCTAATAACTGCATTAGATAGTCCAAATTCATAATCAGTGTTTTCTTTCCTGCAAGCCCCATTGCCAATCGATCTACAAAGTCATGTTTTCCAACTTCAACATGGCATGGAATCCTCACAAATTTTATACAATAGTTATTATCATTGGCAAAAATTCCATTCCATTTAATATTACAAGCTATCAG
The DNA here is from genome assembly GCF_020424385.1 of Procambarus clarkii. Taxonomy (NCBI): domain Eukaryota; kingdom Metazoa; phylum Arthropoda; class Malacostraca; order Decapoda; family Cambaridae; genus Procambarus; species Procambarus clarkii. The sequence continues at coordinate 28,338 of NW_025559606.1, forward strand.
ACACACATTGTGATGGGTTATTAAGGACTGCAGAGTCACAGAATATCACTCCACCAATATTGAGCTTAATTAAGGTAGTCACTGGCTAGATAAATTCCCAATAGCTCAGTCTGTGTCGTGCTTGCCCAGTTGTTCAATCTCTGTGTACTAGACATAACCATTTCATTCCCTTTATATACTGCACATGCACAACCTGTTCTACTAGTGCCTAACTGCACAGATCCATCAATAAAGGCATATGATTCAGTTGGTTTGAGATTTTGAAGATGACTGTCAATAGCTTCTATTTTATACATCTCATAGTTTCAGTGTTATACATTTGTTTTACACTGATGGGGGTATAATGCAAAGAGACCTGCACATCTTAGCAAGGGGGAATATAGTGAACAGTTTTTCAGGTGCGGCAGTGGAATGAGTGAAAAGGTGGCGCGACAGTGAAGAGATGGTGGTGCGGCAGTGAAGAGATGGTGGTGCGGCAGTGGAATGAGAAGGTGGCACAGCAGTGGAGTGAAGGAGAAGGAATCACAGCAGTGAAGAGATAGAGAGAGAAGGTGGTGCGGCAGTGGAGTGTATGAGAAGGTGGCGGGGCAGTTGAGTGAATGAGACGGTGGCGCGGCAGTGGAGTGTATGAGAAGGTGGCGCGGCAGTGGAGTGTATGAGAAGGTGGCGCGGCAGTGGAGTGTATGAGAAGGTGGCGCGGCAGTGGAGTGTATGAGAAGGTGGCGCGGCAGTGGAGTGTATGAGAAGGTGGCGCGGCAGTTGAGTGTATGAGAAGGTGGCGCGGCAGTTAAGTGTATGAGAAGGTGGCGCGGCAGTGGAGTGTATGAGAAGGTGGCGCGGCAGTGGAGTGTATGAGAAGGTGGCGCGGCAGCGGAGAAGCCGCCCGTAACAGCTGACTAACTCCAAGGTACCTATTTACTGCTAGGAAACAGGGGCGTCAGAAGTGAAAGAAACTCTGCCCATTGTTTCTCGCCGGCGCGCGGGAATCGAACCTGCGACCACAGATCACGCGTCCAGTGTTCTGTCCGCTCAGCCGCCGGCTCCCTTGAGAAGTATGAGAAGGTGGTGCGGCAGTGGAGTGTATGGGAAGGTGGCGCTGCAGTGGAGTGTATGGGAAGGTGACGCGGCAGTGAAGTGAATGAGAAGGTGGTGCGGCAGTGGAGTGTATGGGAAGGTGGCGCTGCAGTGGAGTGTATGGGAAGGTGGCGCGGCCGTGGAGTGAATAAGAAGGTGGCACATCAGGGGAGTGAGAAAGAAGTTGGCCCAGAAATGGAGTGAAAGAGAATGTGGTGAAACTGTGGAATGAGTGATGGTGGCACGGCAGTGGAGTGAGAAAGAAAGTTGTGAAGTAGTGGAGTGAGAGAAGAGATGGCACGACAGTAGAGTGAGAGAGGAGTTGCAGCAGGGGAGGAGAGAGAGAGAAGGTGGCATAGCAGTGGAAGAGTAAGAGAGAAGTTGCACAGCATTGGAGGAGTGAGAGAGGTGGTGCAGCAGTGGAGGAGTGAGAGAGGGGGTGCAACAGTGGAGGAGTGAGAGAGGTGGTGCAGCAGTGGAGGAGTGAGAGAGAAGGTGGTGCAGCAGAGAAGGAATGAGAAGTGAATTATAAGGCGAAAACGCCAAGTCATTACGACTAGCTAACACTTGGATGGGGTCAGGATAAGGATTTGGGATGGGATGGGGAGGGGGAGGTATAGTGCCCAACCACTTGGACCGTTGGGGATTGATCGCCGACCTGCATGAAGCGAGACCGTCGGTGTACCGTCCAGCCCAAGTGATTGGGAAGAGGAATGAGATAAAAGGTGGCGCAGTAGTAGAGACGTGAGAGAAAAGGTGGCACAGCCGTGGAGGAGTGAGAGAGAAGGAGGCGAAGCAGTGGAGGAGTGAGCGAAAGTTGCGTTGCTTTGGTGGAGTGAGGCAGAAGGTGTCACAGCAAAGGACAAGTGAAAAGGTGATGCAACATCGAAGGAATGAGAGAAAAGATGGCACAGAAGTGTAGGAGGGAGAGAAAAAATGCCGCAGCAGTAGAGAAGTGAGAAAGAATGTGGCGCAGATTTGGAGGATTGAGAGAGGTGGAAAAACAGTGGAAGAATGAGAGTTGTGCAGCAGTTGAGGAGTAAGAGAGAAAGTGGCGTTGCTCTGGAGAAGTGAGAGAAAAAGTTGTGCTGAAGTGGAGGATTGCACTTCTCTCATCACAACTACACGTTACAATAATAGCGCAATCCCATCACAACTCCCAGTAGCAATAGTAGCTCTCCCCCATTACAACTACCAGTAGCAATAGTAGCATTTATCTATCACAACTACCAGTAGCAATAGTAGCACAACCCCATCACAACTACCAGTAGCAATAGTAGCACAACCCCATCACAACTACCAGTAGCAATAGTAGCACAACCCCATCACAACTACCAGTAGCAATAGTAGCACAACCCCATCACAACTACCAGTAGCAATAGTAGCACAACCCCATCACAACTACCAGTAGCAATAGTAGCACAACCCCATCACAACTACCAGTAGCAATAGTAGCACAACCCCATCACAACTACCAGTAGCAATAGTAGCACAACCCCATCACAACTACCAGTAGCAATAGTACCACAACCCCATCACAACTACAGTTGCAATAGTAGCACAACCCCATCACAACTACCAGTAGCAATAGTAGCACAACCCCATCACAACTACCAGTAGCAATAGTAGCACAACCCCATCACAACTACCAGTAGCAATAGTACCACAACCCCATCACAACTACCAGTACCAATAATAACATACCCCCATCACAACTATTATTAGCACTTCCCCATCACAACTACCAGCAGCAATAGTAGTACACCCCTCATCACAACTACCAGCAGCAATAGCAGCATTACCCTATCATAACTACTAGTAGCAAAAGTAGCACACTTTCATTACAACTTCCAGTAGCAATTATAGCACAACCCCCCCTTATCATAACTACTAGTAGCAATAATACTACTCCCGCCTCACAACTACCAGTAGCAATAATAGCACTCCCTCATCACAACTACCAGTAGCAATAATAGCACTCCCTCATCACAACTACCAGTAGCAATAATAGCACTCCCTCATCACAACTACCAGTAGCAATAATACCACTCCCTCATCACAACTACCAGTAGCAGCAACCATGTACTTTATCCCACACCCTCCTGGCCATCACAACCACGAATTTAAATGGCAGTTGCCACCACAACAACACCAGGAGCTGCACCTCCCCCCCCCTCCCTCACGTTAGCAATAGTATCCTCCTCAACACAACTGGCGGTAGAAATAGCAGCACCCGTACAATGTTTTCATTATCCTGCTTAATCCGCTGTTGGTTTCGAGGGAGAGAGTTCGCAGGAGGGACAGACTCACCCAAGTCTGTGTAGTGTAGTGTAGTGTAGTGTAGTGTAGTGTAGTGTAGTGTAGTGTAGTGTAGTGTAGTGTAGTGTAATCACCCAAAAGAAGAAAGGAAATTATCCATACTATAGGAGAGAATGTTTATTTGTCTCTCTGTCAAAGGTTGAAGGCCCGGCGCTAGGGGCTAACCTCACCCAAATTAGTAGGATGTATGATCTGAGGTATGAGATGAACATAGGAGGGTCGGGTGTCACCAGAATTTGAAGAGAGGCAAGGTCATTTACGAGTTTTTGCACTGCCTACCGGCTCCCCAGTTAAAAAATAATAATAATTTTATAATATTATTCATTGATCTTGGGGAAAATTAACAGAGATTTCCTGCTGTCAAAACAAGACCTTATTCCCATAAAATATGTAGAAAACTGGAGGCCAAGTCCCATCTAAGAATAGGGAAGATATTGTATTCTGTGAGATTGTCATATAATATTATAAAGACACGACGACACGATCTTATTATGCTAGATAAATAAATGGATGGCTAGAGGGAAAATAGGTGGATAAATGGATAAACAGATACATAGATGGACAGATAGTATATAAATAGATAGCATGTAGATAGATAGTATATGGATAGGTAGATCAACAAAGATGAGTAGATGGATGGATGGATGAATATATAGATGGATAGAAAATGGATTGAAAGATAGATGTAAAGGTAGATGGATAGATAGATAGATAGGTAGATGGATGGATAGCTAGGTAGATGTATGGAAACAGGAAGCTTGATGGATAGATGAATTTGTATAAATGAGTTGACGGATGGATATATGGATGTATATATGAATGGATACATACCAATTCATATATATATCCATATCCATTCATAGATAAATGTATATATAAATAAATAGATGGACGGATAGATAGACAAACGAATCAAGTTAGATTGATGAGCAGATGGACTGAGAAATAATGGATAAATTAATAGTTCGATGGCTGGATTGCTGTATGGACAGATGATGAATATATGGAAGGATGTATAAATAGATAGAGGGATAGACGGATTGATAGATGCATGGATAAACAGATGGGTGGATGGACGTACAGCTGGATGGATTGATAGAGGGATGGTCAGATGGAGAAATAGATAGATGGATAAATAAAAGGATAGCAGATAGATTGAAGGATTATAGATACATAGCTGGATGGAAAGATAGAAGGATTACAGATGGATAGCTGGATGGATAGACAGAAGGATTTCAGATAGATAGGTTAATGGATATATAGACGCATTACAGATAGATAGCTGGGTGGATCGATAGATGAACAGATGGGAGACAGACAGAGAAACCCGGGCAATGCTGGGTACCACCTCCATCCCGATCTATATAAATGAAAATGGAAATGTTCGTTTGTTCATAATCGCTAATCTCCGAAAGTTCTTCACCGATTGATTCAAAATCTTCACACAACGTTCCATTCGCATCTGAGCGGGTTTTTATATACGTACTATATAGATATCAAGTCTGTGACGGAAAAAAACATGATTTTTTGAAAAACTGGATTTTTCATGTGAGGGAAATCTTCGAAACCTCTTTACCTATGGCTTTGAAATTTTGACACAACATTGCATTTGAAATGCAGGTGTTTTTATATACCTACTATATACATGCCTCACCTGTCACAGGAAAAAACATGCTTTTTTAAAAACAGCGCCATCTGTTGGACGTAAGAGCAACGCACGCTGTAATCTCAGAACGTTCTTCACCAATTGCTTTGAAATTTTGGCACAACGTTCCATTCGAATACGTGCATGTTTTTATATACTATATAGATGACGCTCCTGTGATAGGTAAAAACATGCTTTTTTTTAAATGAGCGCCATCTGTTGCATGTAATAAGAACCCATTCTATACTACATATGTTACGATTCCAATTCAGAGTTTCCGATTGCATTAATAAATTGATTTTTCATAGATTTCGATTACTTTTCATTTTGATTTAATTATTTTGTGTGACATTGCAGTGGAATTGAGCTGTGTTGTTTATCATATCGTTCATTTCTTAAATATAAGTAAAGATGCCACACCTATGACAGGTAAATAAATTATTTCTTTCTTTTATGAAACAGTGCCATCTGTTGCATGTAAAAGCAACACACGCTATACTAAACATGAAACGATTCCATTTTAATGTTTCCGATTGCAGCGACAAATTTAATTTTCATACATTTTGATTTATTTTCATATTGATTTAATTATTTTGTGTGACATTCCGTTGGAATTGAGATGTGTTGTTTATCATTCCGTTCATTTCGTGAGTATTTCAGTGAGGAAACATCAGACCATTTAATGTTCCCATTTTTCTGATGGGAATATCAGATCATTTGGGAATGCATCGGACGAGGGAGTGGGGAATAGTGACGAGGACGAGGGGAAAATGGTGGGGACGACGAGGGGATGGGCAGTTGGGGACGGTCGGGACAAGGGGACAGGGGAATGGAGAATTGGTGGGGAGGACCAGGGGACAGGGGAGTGGGGGATGGTGGGGAGGACGAGGGGATGGGGTAGGGGGTAATGGTTAGGAGGACGAGGAGACTGTGGAGTAAGGGATGGTGGGGAGGACAAAATGATGGGAGAGGGGGGGAATGGTGGAGAGGACAAGAGGACAGGAAAGTGGGGAATGGCGGGGAGGACGAGGTGATTGGGGTGCGGGGAATGGTGGGAGGACTGGGAGACAAAGGAAGGATGCTCGGGCATGGTACAGCTAGTTATATTCAGAAAAATAACAACGTTATCATTAACTAAACAGTAGTAAATACAAAGTGCATATTTACACTCTAAATGTTCAAACTTAAACAACTCGTGAAAAGACAATTTATTTTATTTCCTAATTATCTGTAAGTTTAAGTTAACACCAACTGACAATGACCCTACTAAGAGTCAGACCAGTAGGAAATATAATATTAATAGTGAGAGGCAGTAGTTTAAGTCTTTCTCCATATCTTTACTAAGAGAAGCAGTAAAGAGTGAGGCTCACCCGATAAATGTGAGTGTACACATTAAACTGGGACTGCCTCGCCCTCACAACCCGCCGCGCTCTGACGTATGATCACAAATGACACAAGTTTCCTGCCAACACTCCAGCGATGTCGCTTCCGTCCCGATGGTTACTATCCACCCTCCCGTGATACTTCCCTCCTTTCCCATGGTTACTGTCCACCCGCCCTTGGTACCTCCCCTTCCCCATTGTTACTGTCTACCCTCCCTTGGTATCAGCCCCATCGCTATGGTT